>JAOWBL010069511.1:0-12493 GCA_028564865.1 Zenarchopterus dispar
TCTCGGATTTAGAGGTGCTGATTCTCATCCCAGCCGCTTCACATTCGGCTGCGAACCGCTCCAGTGAGTGCTGAAGGCCCTGGCCCAATGAAGCCAACAGAACCACATCATCTGCAAAAAAGCAGAGAACTGATTCTGAGGTCACCAAACCGGACGCCCTCCACCCCTCTGCTGCACCTAGAAATTCTGTCCATAAAAGTAATGAAAGGAATCGGTGACAAAGGGCAGCCCTGGCGGAGTCCAACCCCCGTGGGAAATGAATCTGACTTACAACCGACAATGCAGACCAAACTCTGACACCAGGGTGTACAAGGACCGGACAGCCCTTATTGAGGGTATGAGGGTGTAGAGCTGGTCCACCGTTCCACGGCCAGGACGAAAACCACCCTGCTCCTCTTGAATCCGAGATTCGACTATCCGGCGGACCCTCCTCTCCAGTACCCCTGAATAGACCTTACCAGGGAGGCTGAGGAGTGTAATCCCTATCATCCATCAATAGCTGATATATTGGTAGGAGATATTTTGGAAAGCCTTTTTTTGAAACAATCAGTGTGATGTGGAGTTACATTAATGAACAGCACTTTAAGCTTTGATGTGTAAAAAGAAAAAAGAGCCTTTCTTTGACTTTGGCCAGAGGCAGTATTATTGTCTCTGGGCTCTGAATCATCTCGGGTGGATTCTCTCAGTGAAACGTGTCTTTAGGTTGGGCAAAACAGAACTCTGGGCCTCGGGTCAAAGACAAAAAGAACTATCTAGACTACACATGGGGAACATGTGGCCTGAGGGCCAGATACGGCACCAGAACTATTGTTAAATAACAATGATACATAACAAAAATTTATAAGAACAAACGTACTTTGGTGAAGATTATTGAAGACAGAGTCGACACATTGACAAGTGTTGGATTTTCTGACAAGTGACGTGATTATCAGTGTGTTCCAAGAGAACATCAAGACATTTTCCAACCAAGCACATTAACTTTAGCATAAGCTTGTCACTGATGTGAAAAAGGAAAAAGGCCGCCTGAAAAGGTTTTCCAAAATATATACATGCTGAAATGCAGAAAACATTTAGAGTCCAGCAGCCACAACTTTGCAGCAGTAGCAGTTAACAACGGTAAAAGCTTTTGTACAAGTTTGCTAGAAAACCCTCATCTACTGAGGAATGTTTACAAAGATAGAATTGACTGTTTTCATTAGTCAAATTAGTCAACGTGTGGTCCTTTGCATACTTTAGCTGTGGGAATCTGATGCTACAAGGAAAAAATGTTGCCTACAGCTGACCTAGGCTCTCATCAGCAGCAAGTCCAGCAGATGCACAGGGTTTGATAAAATGCCCTTACAATAATAACAGTCATAATTTGATAATAATAATATTTTATTCATATGGCACTTTTATAAACAATATTACAAAGTGCTTCATATAGCAGCGGAGAATTAAAACCCATAAAATAACTTCAGAGAGCTGCAAAAACAGTAATGATATGAAATAAATCTTAAGACAACAATACCCTTTATAACTGAATAAATTCAGAAAGTTAAAAAGGCTTTCAGCATGACAGTGGCAATAATAATAATAATAATAATAATAATAATAATAATAATAATAATAATAATAATAATAAAAGAAGTTATTATCTCTATAGCACCCCTCCGAACAAAGTTAAAAATTTCTAACCCAGAAAAGACAGGACATAAGTAACATATTGATCCAGTTTCATGAGGTGGGGGTTCTAATGGAAAAAAAACTCAATCTCCCTTTGACACAAACTTTAATCTGGAGTTTTGGACCCTTGTCAAAAGTCATTTACTCTTCTATCATAGCAACGTTATTGCAGAAAAGTGAGTTTAGATTTCAGAGCAGCACATGCTTTCTTATGACACCCAAAGGTTTTTCAATGAGACAATGTGAAGCCACAAGTCGTGGCTAAGGAAGAGGAGGGTGTGGGTCCTGGACTGGGCGGCCTGCAGCCTTGACATGTTCTGACCAGAGAGTGTCTGGATAATTTCAAACTGAAGAAATGCAATAGTAAAATCCCCAGAAGCTAATGTTACACACCTTAAACTCATATTCAGCTGAACTATTTTATTCTCTGGCAGAGGGTTAGGATGGCTTTGCATCCTGCAGAACTTTTAAAAACCTATAATTATTTCTAATGACAGACAGGGAATAACAAGTAGGTTTTTCTTGAAAAACCAGTAGATTTGATTTCTGTACGCTTGCAAACAGTCAGAACTAATGGCTCATGAACACACACTTCACCTGTTTCCAGTCACACACACACATTTTCATTGAACAGTCCTCCATGAGATGTTGCAGAAAAAGATTCACACCGATGCTGGCCCAGAAGAACAAACTGCAACCACGGAACCACTGATCAGCCAACTTTCTATCCCCAATAAAAAAAGAAAAAAAAACACATGACCATGAAGGCATCTTGCAACAAAAGCAAAATGATTAGCAGGACGCACCGGCAGATTCACCAGAGAAGAAAGCAGCCTCGGTCCTTGACGGGCAGTCAGAAACTTCAGAAACATGAAGAACAAGAAAATTCGTCCTTTTGATGCGATGAAGAGCCAAAGTTAGAAAAGAAAACTCCAGAAGGAAACCTTCTCAGCACCCTAACAAAGATCATTATTAGAACATCACTACAGAAAAAGACAGAATACAGCAAAAACTTTTTAAGATGTGAAGATTTTAAAAGCTTAAAGACTGAATAACGACTGAAATGCCTTTCATGTACTACGAGGAGAAAACTTTACCATCCTAACTCATTATTTATTTATTTATCTGTATGTTTTGCTGGCCTGAAAGGCCATATTGATTTATATTAACAAATGAAGTTAAATGAATGAAATGAACTTGACAGGAAGAGACATGAAATATTTGCTGCTGTGCATGTGTGTGAGAGCTTTCTTTGGAGTTGTTGGCTACAGATATTGCTGTTGTTCTGCACACAGGGGGATGACTCCAGCAGAGGCTGAAATGAACTTTTTGGAGAATGCAAAGAAATTGTCCATGTACGGCGTAGATCTCCACCACGCGAAGGTTGGCTGTTTCCATCATTTTTTTTTCTTATTTTCATGAAAGACAGTTTCACAGATGACATCCGGTGCTGCTCATGAATAATTCCTGCCTGTGTCTGCCGTAGGATTCTGAAGGGATTGAAATTATGCTGGGTGTCTGTGCCAACGGCCTGCTGATTTACCGTGACAGGCTGAGGATCAACCGCTTTGCCTGGCCAAAGATCCTCAAGATTTCATATAAGAGGAGCAACTTCTACATCAAGATAAGACCTGGCGAGGTATGCAGTATGGTCAGAGATAATTAAAAGGGAATATCATCTATCCTACACTGAAGTTATGGTGTGTTTGAAGTTTTAGGGATCAGGCAGGGAGGATGTAACCGAGACCTGTGATGGAGTCGATGTTGAGTCATTCACAAAACTAAAATTCTAAAAAAAAACCAAACTGTGATGAAGCCAAGCTAAGATTTGAGTCTGCTCTACTTTAATATTTACAGGTTTTATATAATGTTATTGTTATTGAACTGTACTGGATGTCTGGGATGTTAAAGATGGCACCGATGGCACCCTGGTGTTTGTACAGTTACATGCAGCAGTTTTATTATTTTTTTTAATGATTTTTCTTTGTCTGTTGTAGGTTAACTGTCCTTGTTTTCACTCTCATATGATTCTTATAGCAGTCTTAAGGATCCTGTGCAAAAAGATTTCAGTTTAGATTTATAATATGTTATGGCTAATGTATAAATTATTCATCTGTAAATCCTAAGGGCCAGGGTTTTCTTTTTCTTTTTTCCTTTTGCACCAAGGGTTCATGGGTTGCCTCCACCCATTTTGTCATACAAACTAAAATACTGCACAATATTCAGATGCAAAATCTCAGATTGAACAAGAGCCAGAAAAAAATCAAATACAGCAAGAAAAACAGCAGTTTCAGGAAAAACTCAGTTCCACTAGGGTATGTGTTGCCTTTCTTTAAAGCTGTGAAGCTGAAATCCAAACTTTTTTTTTTTTTTAAATTTTTAATTAAAAGAGTAGATTTTGATGACCAGTGGACCAGGCACCAGAGTAGTTCTTCTTGCTTTTGTGAAGTCACCATTTTTTGTCCTAATCACCATGTCTGGAATGTGCCAGCACTAAAAATGAACCTTTAGATAAATTACTGTCACAATAGTGCTGCAGTTTGAACCGTGAAGTCATAATTGGTCTGAAGAGGCAAATGAGAAAGTCTGAAGCTGGGTTTAAGTCTGAGGTGTCAGCCTTGGCAGGTATGAATGTTCGAAGTGCCGTGCTGTTTTCAACCTCAGCCGCCGCTCCTCTGCGTGGTCGGGTTCGTATTTTGGCCGTCCTTGCTGTGCTGTAAGCCACTGCAGCTCCTCCTCCACGCTGAGCCTCAGTGTATCAGGGCGCCTGGGTGAGGCCCAGCGATGTGATCGAGCTGCACAGAGAGCCTGTGATCGGGCCAAATAAAGAACCCCTTCAACAGAGGGGCTGCAGCTGCAGCCACGCTCGTTTTCATTTCTTTTTTCCAGCATAGGATCATTGAGTCTTATTTGAGCCAGCTCTGACCTTCTTCTCTCTGCCCAGTTGGAAGCATTGTTCCTGTATTTGTGTATGTATTGACATACGGTATATTGTGTTTTTGTGTTTGTGCAAGCACAAAGAAAACAGTTTCTTTAGAATTTTTGCAGCTTTCACTCAGGCTGTAGGAGGTATATTCATGGATGTTTTAAATGTGTGTGTATTTACTTGAATTTTGACATGCCAGAATGTATTGATGCAGACATTGATATCTATGTTTGTGTTCTTTCACCTTCTCAGTATGAACAGTTTGAAAGTACAATCGGTTTTAAGCTTCCCAACCACAGAGCAGCCAAAAGGCTGTGGAAGGTCTGCATCGAGCATCACACTTTCTTCCGGTGAGCATTGATTTCTGCTTACAAGGTGTCTGATTCAGTGATTCAGTGGCAAAGCTAAACACTTCCTTGTCAACGGTGTAATGAGCTGTGAGCACACTCATGGACACAACAAACACTCAGCATTACAGGAGTAGTGAGGACTGACACACGAGAACACTGAAATATACGTTTATGGGTAAGAAAATGTTTGGACTATTTTGTTGGAGTTTCACAGTGAGGTTATATGAACATTCCTAAAGATTTTCATAGAAGTTAACATTTTTCATCAGTTAGATTACTGCAAGACATGGAGTTTGACTTTAAATTTGGCATTTGATTTAGAAACTGTCACTGTAAACGGACAGACGTGGAAAAAAGAAACTCTCAGTGCCAGAAAAACAACAGAGCAGATTAGACTGCAAATGAAAAACAAATGACTCAAGAGAGAAAGAGAAAACTTCAAAGAGCAAAACACAGAGTTCACCACAAACCATTTGTAAATCTTATAAAGAGAAAAACTACATCTTAAAAGTTACGACTGGAAAAAAGACTGAACAAGAGCTCCGTCAAGTTAATAATCTAATTTGACAGTTAGATTATGTTAGATTAACTGTAAATTACACTCGCTGGATTACTTTGTGAAGAACCAACACTTCACCATGAAGGTTCAAGGGCTGTGCACCTAATGAGAGAAGTTAAGTTATTGCAATTGATGCTCCGTCAGTCGATTTTGTTCCAAGCCCTGCTGATTGAGAGTAAACGGTCCCCCTTGCTTGGTATTCCAGATAAATCTACATGAATAGAAAAAGTCTTCATGCACAAACTTGCTCTTTGTGGCAGTGTTGCACAACACCTGTGTTTTCTCCAGGCAGCAACTATCACAACCACATCAAGCCTAAAAGTTGAGGTGTGTTTTTTTTTTTTTTTTTTTTTTTTGTCTGTGGCACACAGTGGCATAAATCTGGGTCTAAATACTTGTTAAGATTGGAACATAAAATAAGCAGTAAAGGTTCAGAAAAATACACTGCCGCCTGTGCAAATGAAAGCATTAAAAAGTATTAAACGTGAGTGCATTTTTCTAGTTTCATTTGTCCAGAAATGTACAAAAATTGTCCTGGAGTTTGGGCTGGAAGTGGACAGTTCAACTTGACATCCTTTCCATTTCATTGTGTTCACAACAACATTAGATTGAGTTCTCAACTTGAGTTGAGTGAGGTACGATGCTGAGTACGGGTTTTATTTTCACAGGTTGGTATCTCCAGAGCCTCCTCCTAAGGGCTTCTTGGTCATGGGTTCAAAGTTTCGATACAGCGGAAGGACTCAGGCTCAAACCAGACAGGCCAGCGCCCTCATAGACCGCCCAGCTCCTCACTTTGAGCGTTCGACCAGCAAGAGGTACCTTCTGTCTAGGAGCTTGGATGGAGGTGAGAGCCATTGTGGTGTCAAGGAAAATCTGTCACTGAAACTTGAATTTATGTCCATCACAACCTGGAGTTAACCTGTAAAGGTTCAGTTAAACAATTTGAAGCCTGTCGGGAATACTTCTGCAGACACTAGGCGGGATGCCTCTGCTCTTAGCCGATAGATAGTTCAGCTCCTTGTTTATACCTCTGGACAGATGTCCCCATCTGTCTCAAAATGTCAAACTATTTCATAACACCCACCATAGCTGAACTCCTCTGAATAGTTGCTTTGGATATTTGATCTTTTCTGACCAGCAGAGTTCTCCCGGCCAGTGTCATCCATGTGTGAGAACCACGATGGCCTGTCCCATCGCAGCATCAGTGAACAGCGCCGTCTCCACAGCCCCTCTCTGGACGAGCAGGAGACCGAGTTGGAAGCCAGCTTGGAGCAGGACGAAGAAGACAAGGACCAGGAGATGCAGCAGGAGAAAGACCATGATGGCAACGTCACCCCGAGCAGAAAGAAAGAGATCATGGTAGCTGAGTTTCCCTGATAGGCTGTGATGAGTTTTTATTTTGGTTTAGCTGTTTGTATTTAAATTTCAGAAGGTTGCAACTTCAGTTAACTTGAAGGCAACTCTGGATTTAGATGATACTACTGCAGGGCTGATGACGTAAAGAGGTGCAGCTCAAGCTGCTCAGTGCAGCTGCGGTTTATCCAGCAGGGGCGTAGCACTGCAGTGCCTTCGGTGGATTAGCATGTACTAACTCTTCTCCTGTCACTCTTAATCACTCAAGCTACATGCTTGCTCTGCACTGCTCACAAATCTCGCTAACAGCTTTCCAGTATTTAACCCTTTCCCCTTACTCCAAGAAAGGCAGAAAAGTCTGGCCTTCTGTTGTTAACCTGCTTTTTCTATTCTTCAACTCTTGCTGGCAATAAGGATGAGGCTGGTTCACCAGTTGAGAATAAACCAGAGGTATTTGGTGTCCGTCTGTCGGTCTGTGTACTGTCTGTATTCATCCATCATGATTTCCCCGTCTGAGTAAAATCTGTGACATACAATAGGTTTGTGAAATTGTATCTCACCCTCTCTGCTGGGTTTGTTTTTGTAGCTGTGCTTCACAGCCATGATTGAAAGAAAAGCTGTATTTCGCCCTAGTAATGGATGATTTAGGTGACACAGTCAGGCATCCCAGTAAACATTTGTCAGATGGTGATTGGCGCACTGAGGAAAACATTTAAATCACAGACAGAATCAAAGGCATGCTCATATATGAAAGCAAACAAACTAAATATGAGCCGACAACAAAGACCTAGAAATGGTAAATTCAAACTTCTCTTTTTTTAAAATTCTAAAATGTGTACTGGGATGCTTTTTTAAAATAACTTCTAAATTTCTTTTGTATCTTAATGGCCAAATCTGTCCTTTCACTCTGTCTGCCTGCTCGTTGTCTGACTGACTTACCACCGTGTTCATGCACTCCTCACCTCTGCCCCTTCTCTTGCACGCCCCGTCTCCTGCCCCAACTCAGCTCTCTCAGTTGGACCAGGAGACCACCCCTCGGCACAAACAGGAGGTACAGATTCCTGTATTTGGTGCTTGTGATCTTGGTGTGTATGCTGCTGCTGCTCTGCGTCTGGAGCCTTCAGAGGATGCTCCCTGTCGAGATTCCATCCATGCCTTCCATCACAGGAGATATTTAGATGTTTATTTGTAAGATGCCATGGAGACATCCAGTAGCACTTTTTCAGTTCCCTTCTGTTAGATGCAAAATTGAATTAAGGTCTTGTCCTAGAAGTTGTCCTCAGGTTCTTTACTTAAGTGAGAATAAAGGTAAAGCAGCGAAAATGAAAATACAATGTTCACAATTCTGCTTTGGTGGGGAAAAATCCACAAAAAATGCTGACAGTAGTCATGATTATTTTCCAGTCAGATTTGGCATTGTAAACTCGTTTGACTATCAATAACCGAGGCCATTTAACTTCAGATTGTTTAACGTTTCTTCTCCTGGGATATATTATTTAATGTTTCTACTACTGAGTCTCAACTGTGCGTGCTGCAGTCCTGTGTACGCTGTAACTGTTAGACTAGACAGACCAAGATGTTTAGATGGAGCAATAACACAAAAAGACAAAGGGTTTTAGTGTATAAAAAATGAAATTTTTCCCTTTGGATTATTCAAAAAATATATTTTTATACTTATGTTAGTACAGTAAAATTTGGAATTTAATCTTCTCATAAGTAAATGATATGGATTTTGTCACTGTGAGCTGTGTACATACATTTGCAGCTAAAATGACTCAGCCACCACTGCAAATGAGGTTTGTTGGCAAAACTAGCAGCTGTTTGCAATGAACAAAACAAAGAACAGTTGAAATAGGACAACACAACTAATACAACAAGTTAGTTCTCTGATTTCAGTACTAAATCTTACTTTGAGAGACTACTGCAGTCTCAAAATGAGTCAACCCTCTGAGCAGAATTCCTTATGAAACCACATATTTACAACTCAGGTGTGGTCTCAAGCACACCTGATGCAACCACTCAAGGGCTTTATTAGTTGCATCAGCTGTGACTGAGACAGAAACACCTCAAATACCTGGACTGTTGAAGGTTTGACTGCATGTCAGAAATATGGCTAAAGCAGGAGAATAGTGCAAAACTTTCAGAGAAGAGATCATTGCCTTACACAAATGTCCTTAATACTCCTGGAGATACAGTTGGAAGCATAGTTGCAAGTTTAAAGCTAAAGGAACACCGGTTACACTACCTGTATGTGGCAGAAAGAGGAGACTTTCAGTGTCTGCCACCAGAGTCCTGAGGAGGAAGGTGGTCTGAAACCCTCAAGTCCCTGCAGCAAGACTTGGCAACTAAAGTTTTAGTTTCCACTGTAAAGTGGTTGCTAAACACTAAAGGACTCCACACCCGGATTCTAAGACGTACACCACTGCTCAACCAAAAGCACAAGAAAAACCTGCTCTAATTTGCTAAAAAGTATATAAATAAATGGAGGAGGTTGTGGGATTCTGTCCTGTGGAACGATGAAACAAAACTGGAACTTTTCCGGCTAATGGATCAGTTTTATGTCTGGAGGAGCAAGAATGAAGCGTGCGCCTAAAAGCACAGTGCCTACACTGGAGCATGGTGGTGGCTCAGTGATGGTCCAGAACTGCTTTTCTTCCTCTGGCACTGGAAACCTAGACTGTGGAAGGCAAGATGGATTTAATCAAGTATTAGACAACAGGGGGGAAAAGGTCAGACAGTCTTGTGAGGAAGCTGAAGCTTGGGCAGCATTGGACTTTCCAACAGGACAATATTCCCAAGTATACCTCAAAGTTCTCCATGGTTTGATTTAGGAATTCTAGTATCTCAAAGACACTAGAATGACATTTTAGTATCTTCCAATGGCATTTGAACAAAGGGGTTGTAGAATATAAGTGAAGGGAAGGGTTTTGCACGTGAAGAATGGCTAATATTCCTCAGGAACACTGCTAGAAGCTGGTGTCCGGCTATGCGTCATGTTTAAAGCAGGTCATAACAGCAAAAGAGCACTAAATATGCTTCTCATGAAGAGCTGAATAATTTTGAGATTGCAGTAGTCATTAAAAGTGGCATTTTGTTTTTAATTCAGAGAAATAACTTTTGTCTTATGGTGTTTTCCAAGATGAATAGACAAAATCAGCACTGCTTTTAAATGTGTAAAGAAACTCCAAAAAAAATGTGTGAAAAATGTAGTTGAGAAGTTTTAAAATGCAGGACTGGGCAAATGCTCTTATCCACTCACAAAAACTCTCTGATGCAGAATTTCTTTTGGCAAATAAATAAATCGACTCTTCATATTTGTGTCATTATTCATAAACCCTGCAGCGAGAGCCTTTACTGGAGTGTTTATTTCTATCACAAAAACCAAGTCAGCTGTAACTATAATTGGTTTTGTTTTTCTCCTGGCTTCTGTAGTGTAAATTGATACCAACTCAAAATAGTAAAATATACTCCACACAAGTGGAAGCAAATGCCTTGGCATATAATCAAGTGTATACAGCATCGTCTCCTGGCACGTTCTGTCATGTAAATGTAAATACATCTGTAGAAAAGCATCTTAATATGAGACTAACGTGCTCCACGTTCTCTGTCTGTTTCATCTTCGCTCTACCACTCGCTCTCCTCCAGTTTCTGGATAAGTCGCAGGACGTCTTGCTGAAGCACCAGGCCAGCATCAATGAGCTGAAGAGAGCCCTGAAGGAGCCTAACAGCAAGCTGATGAACCGCGAGAAGCATCTTTCTTCCTCATCTCCGACTGGAACACCAGAGAAGAAGGCTGTGAGTATCAGCGGAGGGGTCAATGTCTCAAATCCAGCTGCCTCCGACTCGCCACATTCCAGAGAGGGACAGCGATATTCCCATCTGGGCACAGTCGTAGAAAATTCCATTTTTTTGCTGCTTGACTTTGATGGGATTAAACTCTGAAAGGCATTTGAGAAGTTATAGGAAGTAATTAGTCTTTAATGACAGTTTTCTTGATGGTGGGGTGAGGGAGGGACATTTTTTCTGATTGACAATCAAAAGCTGAAGAACTCTGACTATTTCCAAGAGACAGAGACAAACTCAGCACTTTGATGTAGCTATGCAAAGAAATATTTGCTTTGCAAATGCCTGCTGATGAGGTCATGTGGTTGTAAAGTCTCCTAGTTACATGAGATTTGATGTTTTTAGTTTGAACTCACAACTGCATCCATTCTTTCTGCCTTTTTTAATTTTCATCCTTTTGCACCAGATTATGTGGCTTCCTAATCACGGCTCTAACGGCTCTTCTTCCTTCTCTCTGTAACTCTCTCCCCTGCTGCGTGGCGGGCAGCTGCTGACCCGAGCAGCAGGAAAGGACCCTGTTAACAGCCTGTCTGTTGAGGGTTTTGTCCAGAAGACTCTTGTGACTTCACCTGAGGTTGCATGTTTTTCACACTGTCTTTTCACGATACAATTTACTATCCCTCATGTTGTTGGTTGGTGAAATGCACTTACTCCGCTGAATACTGAGTTCTCATTTTTCCTTCTGTTTAAGAACCGCAAACTGAGCAATTAATGTCTGTGTTTAGTAAAACTTCCTTACGGAGCAGCCGTAAAGATGTTACCCTTTTCTGGGATGAATATCTTTGTGTAGATTTCATTATTCGGCTCCGCTGTGCTTGGCATGTCTAACTGTGTTTAATCTATACCAACATGTAGGGCTCAGAGGAGTGGGTATTGATTGAAAAGCAACAACCTTATCAAGAAGACCATGACTGGAAGGCAGAAGAAAAGAACAAATCTCTTACATCAGATTCCTTGTGTGAGAAAAAGGAGCTGGAGAAAGAGATAGACATTACGAAGATGATACATAAAGAGGTAACTGGGTATGACAAGAAAGAAAAGAAGAGCCACGCTAATGATTTTCCATCAAGAAAATCTCTCAGGGAGGCAGATGCAGGCTCTGAGACTTGGCCTTCTGCGATTCAATTATCTGAGCGCGCAGACTCTTTTCAAGTCAAATCTCAGAGTAAACCATCTCACACCTCCGACCCAGAGGCAAACAGCGATGTGCTCCAAGCCTCGCACCAGATAAAAGAACGGATGGCTTCCAAAACAAGGAAGAAGAGGAGGCCCCAGAGCTTAAACCTGGGAATGCCTGCGGAGTTCGTAAACAGAAGAGCAGGAAGCAACTCGTCTGGAGACGAAAATGAGGACTCCGATTCAGACAACAACTCAGAAAAACGGCCTAAACAAGGAAATCATGGTGACTCATCCCCACTGGTGAAGATGACAGATGACCAGGAGTTAGGAAAGGATCAGCTTGTTAAGATCTATAAAGACAACACAAAAGAGGATTCATCAGTCGGGGAAAGTAGGGAGGTGTCCAGTCAAGGAACAGAGAAGGTAAAGAAAAAGGTGAACCAGCTTGGAAAGACAGATATGGATGCGGGCTCACTGAATGGACCTGGAAAGATAGAACATGATAATTCATTATCTGCTGTTAAAGGGGAGTGTGTGATGAAAGTGCGAGGGAAGGCCCTTATTGACAACAAAGAACTAGCTGAAGTAAAACTTCGGCAGGTGAGAGAAAGATCAGTAGTTCTGGTGGAGAGGATATGGAGAGTTTCTTGGGTGACAGAGGCCAGAGGACATCACTTC
>JAOWBL010069512.1:0-19820 GCA_028564865.1 Zenarchopterus dispar
CTGGGCAGGAGAGTGCCGGTGAAGCTAGAGGAGACCCACAAGCCATGACTGTGCAGCTAACAGATATGCTAATGCTAGGAGCTAAGCCTTAAGCAAATGCTACTGAAAGTGAGGGTGAGAGTGAGCTAAGCTAAGCTACACCAAGCTAGCAAAAACAGGAGTGCCAAGAGAGTGAACACAATCTTACAATTTGCAGGTGAATCAATCGAATACGTGCACAACCAGGGCAGTGAATGTAAGTGAAGATATATTACCGAGATTAGAGAATTATGCTTAGTTATCAGCCTAAGGAAAAGAACTAGCCAAAGTAGCCAAACACCACCAATGTGAAAGAGAAGCGATACATGAAAGAAGCCCCAATGCAATGCCCAAGAGTGAGCAGGAGAACTGCGTACAAGTAGTCAATATCAATGAAGCTGTTTACTAAGTTTACTTATTTTTTTGTCAATTTGGATGTGTTTTTTTCTCCAGATCTCTTTATCAGTGATAGTTGTTCTCATAAGAGTTTAACACAGAAAAAAAAGTCTCTCTGCTGCTCCAAACACACCATCACCTCCACCTTTTACTCATTCATTACCCAGCCTCAGCGAGGTGATCTCATCTCACAGGATGGAAACTTTTTCTGCTTTTACAGCAAAGTTGTGTGTATGTTTATGTTCTTCACCTGAAGGCTGGCATTTCTATTTGAACAAAGTCAGAATTACATTGGCGATTAGTGTTGTGTTCGGCCAAACAGAAGTCACCAAAAACCTAAACCATCCACTTTCCTTTTTCTTTCCGTCAAATCCTACAGCTTCGCTGCAGTCTTTGTTGTTGACTAAAATTCTTATTCATGCAGGACTTTTATATGAGTCCAGATTCTCAGTCTGCTCTCTGAAATCCTCTTTTCACTGGTCCAGTCAGTGTAACTTTGATAGATGACCAGCAACCCAGACCTCAGTCACAAATCAAATATATGCAGCTTTGATTGTAAATGGGTTTATAATCCACTATTCAGCTCAGACGTTTACAACCAGAGATGGCATAATTCTGTCTATGAAAACAGTACAGTTGTCAAAATGAGAGGAATAGAAGTAAACTGTATTTATACATTCATTATTTATACATTACTTTTCCAAGCATATACTGGAGATGAAGTTTTTTGATTGGACTTTTTTCAAACTAGCAAGCAACAACATTCCAGAATATGCATTTAAGAGTGAAATCTCTTCTCTGTAATTCATACAAAGCATTTTCAGAAAATGTTTTAAAAAATAGCTGAAACTTATATGGATTTTTTATTGTTATTATTTCTTAACACATATTGCAATACAATCACCAGTGAAAGTGATGCAAAATTAAGTCAGTATTTGTAACAACATAAGCAAAACAACAGTAATTAAGTTGAGTGAAATACTATTAAAATATACTAAAGAAAAAAGCCTTAAAAAATACCAAAGTAAATTTTGAATACTGTCAGTAAAGCGAGGGTCTTCCTTATGGACCCTGACCACATTTTACATCTTCATTTGTGATGGTCCCCTCTGCAGTCATCAATGTACGTTTTTGTGTCCAGTCAACAACATGCAGTTTTCAGTGTTTCTGTTCTGCAGGATGAAAACGAGCTGCAAGGTGACCGGGAAGAGCACTGTTCTGTAACAGGAATGTTCAAATTTTAGCTATTGTTTCTGAATTCTGAACCCAGAAACTACCTTGCTACTGATACACTTTCAAGTCTGCTCCTGCTTTGCTTTCATTCATGATAATCACAGCTTGTCACTGACTTTTAATACAGTTGGAGTTAGAAGGTGTGTTGACTGATATTTAGTGTGAAACCTGGGCTCATCTTGACTCTTAGGTCTTCTTTTTCATGTGTGTGTTCTTATTTTTGTGGGTTGACCTGTGTTGCTGGTATTGGCTGACCTTATGTGGGGCCACGTATCCTTGGTAACCAATGCCTGGTCCTGGTGAGCAAGAGTCATTTCTTTGGTCATAGTTAGGTGAGAGCTAATGTGGGATTTGTGATTATTAGGCCTTACAAAATTAATGCAGTGTTCTAATAAGGATAGCTATGTAAACTTTTGTGTGTGTGTGTATGTGTGTGTGTGTGTGTTCTTGCTTTCATTATCTCTTTGGTATAATCATCAATCTTGGAGCTGAAGCCCAGCTATAATTAAAAAGTTATCATTTTAGGGGTCCTACCTAGGGTTAAAGCTAAGGTGAGTGTTAAGATCAGGCTGAGGTTTGGTTTGGGGTTTTGGTGAGGCTCCTACAAATTCAATAGTACTCTAATCCTCCTAAATTCTATAGTTTCATGCATTGTCATTCATTTTTATTTATTATTTTGTACTGAAATAAGAAACAATAGTCAAAAATGCAAAAGGGGCAGAGCATGTTGGAGAAATTAAACTACTAAATGAAATAATTTCCCTCTTATGAAAAATACCCTTTAGTCCAGTTCAGAATCATGGAGTTCTGCTGTAGTCTATCCCAGATCTTTTCAAGTAAAAGGCAGGAGTTCAGTCCATCATGCAAAAGCCCATGCAACAGTGAACATGCAAACTCCACACAGAAAAATCCCCACCAGGATTTGAACCAGGAACCTTCAAACTGTGATGTAACGGTGCTAACCATTAAGTGACCAGGGTGTCCTTCTCATACTGTCAGGAAAGGAAATAATGAGATCTCAGAGACTCGTGTCACAAATGTATAACTTCTGTCACTGTAGCATTAAAATCTGCCTTGAAGAAACAATCATGGATTGAGTATATTGTATCTATACTATTAATAGAGCATCTTCCATATTCCTTTTGTGTGGATGTCCATGATGCCACTGTGTAGGCCTATATTAACCTTCACAAGCTCTTTCAGTCTGCAGACAACGTGGAGCTAATCTGAGCAGATGGATGGCTATGACTTTTATTGTGAAAAACCAGATTTGTGACGTTAGAGGAATAGAAGAGGAACAGC
Organism: Zenarchopterus dispar; assembly: GCA_028564865.1. Classification (NCBI taxonomy): domain Eukaryota; kingdom Metazoa; phylum Chordata; class Actinopteri; order Beloniformes; family Zenarchopteridae; genus Zenarchopterus; species Zenarchopterus dispar. The sequence goes on from JAOWBL010069512.1 coordinate 2,950, forward strand.
GCTGGCCTACAAAACCTTCTCTTTCTGTAACAAAAACATCACTTATGACAGTTCAGGTTTTCTCAAACAGAGTTAGAGGTGTCAGTTCATTGTCAGTGGGATTCTGTCTGGGGTGGTGGACTGGTCGTGGGGGCAGAGGGGTCTTCCTCATATTGATGTTGGGGTGATGGATGGCAGGAGTGGTCCCTTGGGAAATAAATTCTACCTCCAACCCCTTTCTTAATATTGTCTGACAGCATTGCCTGTTATGAGTTCATAAGTGGTGTGAAGTCCCACAAAGCAGCTAGACACAATGAAAGACAACAGTGAGTCACCTTTAACCCACACAGGTTAATTTGTCTGATCTGTTTGTCTGATCTGTTCAGATACACTCAGCTACATTTCTCTAACATAAAATGAGGCAAAATAGAGACATGAAAAAGCACAATCTTGACAAATACAAGAAAATTACATTTACAACACACTACAGAAGTTAATAGTCATTGCAGATCTGATATACAACTTTTAAATTTTGTTTGTTTGTTTTTTAAAAAAAACCCTGAACATATGTTTTTCAGATGACAGAGTCCTGTTTTATTCCAGTGTCACACTCATGGACATGAGGTCACATTTTCCAGCAGGACTGAGTTTGTCACCAGGGCAGGCTGTGGTTTGGTTTTATAAAGGTCACCACCCTCCGAACGAAATGCTGACAAAAATGAAGTCAAAACAAATGTTTGACCCATTTTTACTCCATTTTATTATTGGACTATTTTAAATTCATTCTTGCAGATTCTGCAGAGACATTTATCACTCTAAACCATTCCTTTTCTATTCATTTTGAGTGATTAAACATAAATTTCTGGTACCTCTAGGGGCTCATAACTACAAAAGCCTTTAATTATTACAGAACAACAAGAATCATATGAAGAAGCAAAATGGTTTGAGTTTTTTTTTGATCGGTTGAATTCCTTGACGTTTGCTGATGGGCAGAGCTAATGTCTCTGAACACACACACACACACACCTCCTGTTGCAGGTCAGAAACACATTTTCAACAAATCAACCTGTTGTCTATATTTTTAACATTTCCTTCAAATGACATTAACACCTGAAGTTCTTCCATACATGTTTAAGCCAGAATTGGATCCAGAATATAAACATGGACATCAACTAATGAGTTGTAAAGGCTGTTTTAGCACTGAAATCAATCTCTTTTTTGTGTGGGATACACTGAAGTGATTTATGTTTTGAGAAGATTTTGTGCTAGATGTGGACCAACTTCAGCTTTAGTCTTTCTGCAAATCTAGCTGCAATACTGGACCTCCTCCATGAAGTGTCACCAAAAATACACAGACTTGCTCCTTCGCTGCTGCTGAAAAACAAACTACATCCACTTGGCCATGGCCCTCCAACTGTGCCCCACAATGAAAAACACATTCTGAACTTTAGATGTTATAAGCAGATCCACTGGGATGGATGAGATGGTTGATCCTTGCTGAGCATTGTTAAATTTCCATTTTAAAGCAATCATTGAAACTCTTACTCTTGTGGGTGTACACTGTCTGGAGAGCATCACCGTACAAGGAAATTCTGCCCTCTGTGATGTTATAAGGAGCTGATGCTTTTTTTTTTAACTCTCCAGTAGGAAGTTTTCTTAACACTCGGAAATAGACCTTACCTTAGAGGCTAAGGGTTTTGATTTCCCCATAACCAAACTAGGCTTCAACATTGTAAAAATGATTATCTGTTAAGTCTATACCCCCCCCCAAAAAAAAAAAAATACAAATAACTTTTTAGAACATGGTACAGCTCAAAGAAAGAAAGAGGAGGGTGTTTAGTGTGAGGAGACAGGTGTGGAGCTGTGTGCATCCCAGGAGTGTGGATGTGAGCAGAGCAAAGATAAAGAGCTCAAGTGAGATATTGGCTCGATGGGAAAAGGGGCGATCCCTCTCCCATAGAGAGCCTGCAGGCGCTAATATTGAAGGCAGTTCATGATGACAGACAGCAGCAGGTCAGAAAACAAATGAAATGTGACAGCCAGCAGCAACAACAGTCTATCCAACCAGAGACCCCGAGGCCATGTCATCACCCACAGAGGCACTGGGGAGGAGCAGCTGTGATCCACCTGCAAAAATGACTGAGCCCTGAGGGAGGGATGTATAGGGCCAGCGTTAGTTAGCCCTGGTGCACACCATCAGCTCAAAAGCAGGGTGTGAGGATATACTATACACACATTTTCTACTACGTATTTCATCATATTTATGAATGGGGGGCTTTAATGCTCTTGTGTCACTGATCCCAATCTGATAAAAATCTGAGGTGCATTGCATCATTGGGCTTCCATGCCTGTCATAGTCTGACCCAAGCACCACCCATTTAACTTCTGGGTTGAGGATCATACGAAAATAAGAGTCACTTTTGGATCTCTAGAGCCTCCAAAAGAAAATCAAATTCTACTGACTCCCATGTTAAAATGTCCAACTTTAGAGGAGAAATAAACATATTTACAGCTGATGTGGAAAAAATCTACTACTACCTCTGTATCGTATGTTTTAACTACCAGGGCGACTATCTGGGTCAGACTGAGAGTCCTAGCTTAGTAAGGAATAAAGACTTGTGAGATGGTCCAAGTTCAACAGATTTAATATGACATTTATATACAAAAGGGGCAAATCATACATCAGAAGATTTGATGCAGAAATGGCAAAGTAAACAGAGGCCAAAGCTTTGAGATTAACCTTTATGTCATGCCAGTAATAACCTTGCATCTAAGCACAACAACAGACCTCAGACAAAATACGAATTTGCTGGACAAAGAGATAGATTTGCCGGACACCAGACCAAGGACAAAGATATGAATTTGCACAAACTGTACTCATGACCTTGGTCATAGAGTGGCCAAAGCTAACAATTCAATCACAACAGCCTAGTTTAAAAAACTGTTTTGGTCTCAATCATTTCATTTCACATCTATGACAACTCTGAGGGGCGTGAAGTTTTTTGTACTACACAAGGAGAGTTTTTATAAAAGCATTAAATTTATTTATGTTATGATTGATTGACAGTTAGCTCAGTCCAATGGCTAGTCGTTATCATTTCCTCATCTGTAATTGTCATGGTACAAGCCAATAGTATGAGCCCAGCATTGGCTACACAATACAGGATTTTTGAGTTTACCGTTGAGTCAACATGTTAAATGACTTATCCCACTGTAAACGTCCGACAGCAGCTCTGCAGATGTTTTGGCATGGATCCACTGGAGGAGCTGGTAGCCAAAGCTAACTTTGACATACAGTGGGCATGGTCTCATCAGCTTTCTGAGCAACAAATTTGTGACATATATGAAGAAAAATGGGCTTCAAAATCTGGTTTCAGAAACCAAAGGGTCACATGACCTAATGCAATCATCCTTTGTTTTTTACAATTTATGTTCTGACCATGTTAAACAGCATATTTGAGCATAAAGGATTACATAAGTAATCATGTGACCGGAATATCTTGGACTGCAATTTCATAACTGACTTCATAATCTTATCATCAAATTTGCTGTTGTGAGCTATTGTTCACCAGGTGGTGACTTTGTGTCAAGTGGAGGAGGAGAATCCCAGACAGACCTGGAAGCCCAAACATTTGGTGAAGGGTTGCTGGGAATCCTTCGAAGAGGAAACTGTATGAAAGATGTTTAGCTTCCAGCTCAAGCAGAAGTTCAGAGAAGGGGCACGTTGGGTCTAAATGGGTCATTTTTTTTCTGTCTTGTTTGCCAAGGTGGTTTACTGGACCAAAGGGAGGACAAAGATTTTGTTTTGACATCCGGGGAAAGTTGACTGTGGTCGTTAGAAAGCTCCTTGCCAGGATGGCTGCAGCAGTTGAAAAGAGCCACCCTGACTTGCTCCAGAAGCTATGGAGCTGTCTCAGCTGATACACCTCTACTACTTTGCATCGGACATCAAGAACAACTTTTGTTGTCATTGAATTCAAAAATGCTGGGGGGGGTTTTCTGAAGGTGGTGCATATATTAATTTTACCATTCGTATTTATTTTCTATGTTCTGTTGTAAATTAAATACAGGTTCATGTAATTTGAAAATCATTGCATTTTTTTGAATTTATATTTCATGTAGTCTCCCAACTATTTTTGAATTGGGGTTTGTACTTCTTTACTTACAATCAGACTTCCAGGTAGAGGAATACATGTTACTTTGAACTAAAGTGCAAAGTGACAAAGCTGTAAAAGCACATTTTCATCCCAGCAGAGGAAACAGCTAGATCAGTGAGGCCATTCATTGAGGGTTTTCTGAAAAACAAAATGCTAAATCTTAGTAATACTATACATCTGAACTAACCACAAGCGTTTGTCATTGTTAACATCACTATAAATGCCAAGAGCAGTAACGTAAATGAACTTCCTGATGATTTGTAGTTATAGCTCAAAATGATTGCCACCTTTTTTCATCTGGCCCATCAGAAAATGCAAAGATAATTATGTATTAACTATGCTGTTGGAGATATCTTTGTGGATTATAACATGTCACACAATACATCTTAATTTGATTACTTGCACCATGTTGGAATCTTGCCCCTAAAAGACAGTATTTCAAATAAAGGTATTTTTGACAAAGGTTTTGTAGTGAAGTGATGGATTTAAAACAAGGGGTTAGTAAATTTAAATATAAAAAGAGAAGTAAAAATATATTCCTACCTAATGGAGACAAGCCAGGATGTTTTATTGGTCTCAAAGCAGGTTTGTGGGCCAAGTGTTTGCTAGAGCTCTACAATAGCAATGAACTTATATTTATCAGAGTTAGATGCAATTATGTAGTAATTTTGCAGTTCCTTTATAATCGCCCCTTTGACATTAATCATAATGCTGATGTGGTCTGGGATGAAGTGACACGCTCTTGTCTACTAGGTTGCTGTGGATGAAATCACATAAAACACACTTTAGGATTTTCATTAGAGCATTTTGGTTTCAAACCATTGGATGAAGCAACCACAAAGCAGCTGTGGTTGCTTCCAGTCAATCAATTCCCCCTTTATATTGTGTATGTGTGTGTGTGTGTGTATATATATATATATATATATATATATATATATATATATATATATGTAATTTTATTTTAATGGTATTTCTTAACACTCCAGCTCTAATAGATGCGCCCCCACCCAGAACTAGGTCGTGGCTATTATTTTTATGCCAGTTACCATAAAAATTGATTGCAGTCAAGAGTTGTGGTTTGCAGAGACAGACGTCTTGCTCAAATTTTTCCTAATCTTATACAGTATTTAATCGATTGGACATTTAAACTTTACCGTGGCTAACTGTTGAAAGAGCAGAGGTGAAAATGCACTTTAACACGGCTTTGTTGACGTTATCCATGACGTCAAAGAGTGCGTGATTACGACGCGCTACCGGCCAGTATAATGTACTGTAAAATAGACAGGGACGGATTTAGGAAGTTTTGTTGATATTTGCAAGCTGTGGAGTAGAGGATTTTCTTTCAGTCCTCTTTACATATACATACCGGTAATAAAAAGCTATTACCGGTATGTATATATTGAAAGAAAGCGCTGATAAGAAAGTTAATTCTTTAATGTGAACGAATTTCGTTGCATATATATATACATACATATATATACATATATAGCTTTACATATATATAAAGCGATATGTTACGTGGAGGAGCACGATCATTTACCTTATTTAACAACCCAATAGAGACCGATTTTCGTAGTTTTGTTTTTATTATTATTCCTGTATATTCGACATTTTTTGTGACACCTTATTGTTTTAAAGCCTAACATTGAACAACTTGTCACGAAGCGGGAGAAGCACCAAGGAATTCAGGACCCAACTGCAGAGTTTATCCAAATAAAAATAAATAAATTAAAAAATAAAGTTTATTTGCAGGAGTTCAGGGAGGGTCAGTTCACAAAAACAAAGTGACAACATTTTCTCGAGGTAAAGTAACAAATAAAACGTAAGAGAGGACGTTAAACGTAAGAACTCAGCAACGTGACAAAATCTTGAGGAAAAGTACCAAAACTTGTGAGGAGGCGCTGAACTCGGGTAACACCACGACTCACACTTAGGGACAAAACTCACGGTCTGGAGAGCTCGTGACTATACAGTCGAACTGCAACCCTCCGACCCGGGAGAAACCCGGAACGATAAAACACAGACGACGCTAGGAACTCAACTCGAACGGGCGTCGCACAGGAGATTGCGGGAAGCATTGATATGCGGATGCCACAAGGGAAGACGCACGGATCAGGGTTAATCCTCTGGCCCAGGAGGACAAACGAGGAAGGTTTAAATTGTTGGCCAATTAGTACCAAACAAGGCGCAGCTGAAACGGGTGTCCAGTGCTCCCGAGGATCGTCCCGCCCTTGGGCCTTTGCTCTGCGAAAATAAGGATTGTGAGGGACGCCAGCCTACCCCGGAAACCCGACAGAGATCAAAATAAAACCGGAGGTATAATAAGCCAGAACCATAACAGAAGATTCTGATTTTTGTGAACACAGCTCCTCAATATAAAAACCGAGCTCACAAAAACCAGGACTGTAACACAACTTGCATAATTAGGTCTTAAACAGATGGGCCCTGCTGATAATTTGCTGCACCCCACACACACCTTAATCAGGAGACGTAGTGTGAATGTGTGTGTGTGTATGTAAATATATATATATGTGTGTGTGTGTGTGTGTGTACATATAGTTTTTCACTATTTTCAGTTGCAGAAAATAAATTATTTCTTTTCACAGTGGTGGGGTCTGCAGAGCCTATCCCAGCTGTCTTCAAGCAAAAGCTGGAGATACACCCAAGACAGATGGCCAGTCTTCACAGGCTGGACAATCAGATACGCAGCAGTAAAGCAGTGTGGTGGTGGTCTGATCCACATTTTCACCCAAGACAACTCTGGGTTTTGCTTCTTTTGGTTGGTAGAGGTCTTTCTGTTTTTTTCAACTTTAACCTATTGTGCACTGGTAATAATAAAATAGATGTGTGTTTATGGCTTTCTGTCTCTGTGTTAGCTCTTTGTGGGGTTCCCACCCCAAACGCAAGAATCAAACAGTGTTTCGTTAGACAATAGCCAGACTTTGTGGAAAACATACTAAACTCCTGGCATATTTAAATTAATTTGGGAAAACTTGGCTTTCACATATGGTCAGATTGCTTGCTGTGGATGTGTGGATGGAATTACACATTTGTGAAGAACACACAAGCCATTTTACTCATTTGTGAGTCTTGTTTTTAATTTTCTCCATACTTATTTTTAAACTTCCACCACATGGACAAGAGGATCTCCTGAGACAACCCCTTTACTTTTTTTCACTCTCTATGTGGTGCTGGCATGAGATATTGTTCTAGTATTTACCAAGAGGAGACAATTGTCGCTTCAGCTCACCCATCCTCTCTGCAACACTCACATCATCTCTTTTTTAGCGCTGATATATCCTCTACATACTGTTAAAACAAACTCTCACTATGATCAACTCTGAAGTGCTAATGCAGGTGGTTTGAAGTGTTGGACTTCAGTCCTGGATAAATATCCATTCAGAGATGCACACATGCCCTTTGGCAGCCCAGAAAAAACACACACAATCCCAGGAGGAGGAGTGTGAGGATTCTCCCTCTATCCGCCACTGCTTCATCACAGCCAAGTTTTAATATCACATAACCAGCCAGCAGCTGCCATGGCAACCTTCCCTCCCCTCCTTGTACAATGTCCCATTGTCCCAAAGTTGTAATAATATGTGATGTCTCTGGCTCACTTTCATTTTTTGAGCTTCTTTGTAGTGGAAGCAGTCTTGAATGAACAGATTTGATGTGGCTGTGATTTGACTTGTCTCCCTGACACAGAGGTATCACAAGTCCTGATTTGCAGCAGACCTGATACATGTCTGATCAATCTCCTTCAACCTTCTTATAACAATATCTGTTATCATTCTACCACCATTCACACATACAATAAGTGCATCAATTTAATTTATGACAGCCTTCAAAAAAATTTAAGAGAGTAGATTTAAAAAGCTGTCTAAATGAGTTTCACTGCTTCTGTTCCTATCAAAGGTTATTGGCAGGGGGAAAAATGAATAAGGGCTGTTTTGTAGTCCTCTCTGCAGTTTTTGAAATGGTAAATCATGTCATCTTACTATCTGTATTCTGTGAGATGGGGACTATGGGGATCTCAGGGATGGGACACTCTTAGTTTAGATATATCTCCAGGTACCAGAGTATCATGGCAAAGGCAAATGTCTGCATCCCATCATCAAACCACCGGGGTAGCTCAAAGCTGAGTACTGAGTTGAGTTTTCTGTCCAGTAAGCAGCTCCTCTTTCGTCACAACCATCCAGTCACATGACTTTTTTGCATCACATTTATGCAAATGATTTTCATTCTCACCAGATGACTCCAAGGTTTCAGTACAAATTTCAACTAGTGTCTTTAATATTTCCACATGAATGAAGGAATATCCAACCAAACCTCAAAGGCTGCAGGTAAACCGGATGTCGTGGTTGATGACCAGCTGTCCCAATGTTAATTATGTTCAAGTATTCTCAATTATTCATTAACAGCCAGAAAGTCCTACACATGTCATTTTCGCTGCTGGATTTCTTTCTTCTTCCCTGTGCACCAGGTGTTTTCCCTTTTTGTGTGTCTCATGTTTGAAGCACTATCTTTCTTTTGCTTTATGTAGTTTATTTGCTCTCTCCCTTCTCAGCAGTCTTCCTCCTGGGTGTCTTGCCTAAATCAACTTGGAAAAAAACCTTCTTGCAGTCTGGAAGAAGTGAAGCAGCTAAGGAGGTTTGAGTACACCAAGTAAACTGTCACCCTGCAAAGTTCCCAGTCAGAGCCAGACCAAGTCTGTGTGCTGGTCTCCAACACTGGAGATGATAATGTCAGAATGGATTGTGTCAATGGCTCTTACCAACATGTGGGTCTTCATGGGCGGCTGGCAAGGCTTTGGTCTTTAACAAACAGCTTTCAGTGTGGCTCTAGACTTTTAGTCTTGTTTGTTTGCTGCAGCTTTCAGTGTAAGGTAAGGTTTGTTCCAAGAGCTGATTTGTTGAATAGTCCTCTGCAGTTTCTTTTGACCAGGCTTGGGACCACCACTGCTGGAGGCCACCTCTTTGGAGGAGCCATGACCCTTGGCCCTGGGCCCTATAGTTCTACCCTGCTCCAGCAGCTTAACAAGTACAAAGAAGTACAGGATTAAATAGGATAAGAGAGAGGATGAAGCAGTAAAAACAGACTGTGTGTGTTCCTTCACTGCTCTCATGTTTGTTCTGCCTCTTAAGGGAGCTAGGCGATCTAAAGGAGACTGGGTAAGAGGGTGGTGGCTTCTGGTGGCAGCTTGTTGGAGTTTTAATTAGTCTGAGTAATCAAAAGATGATTGTGAACGAGGGAGGGGGAAATAAAAGCAAGCCTCAGTGAGAGGGAATCTGCTGTTTGCTTAGCCAAAGCTCAAGAAGTCAGAGGAAGACCTGGAGATTCTCCTGGGATTCAAAATGTTTGCAAGCAGGGAAAAATCTCAACCATCAATCAGATGTGTTAATTTATTCACCTTCTGAGGGGTTCAGTTTCCCTTGAAGCAGTCTAAGAGGATGTTGATGGACAAAGATGAAGCAGATTCTTTTAAAATTTCTCGAAAAAAGTATACATCCTCACATCCTTAGAAGCATAAACACCCAAACATAGTATGTGTTTTGTCTTACAACAGTGTTGTTACTGGTGTTGAAACAGACACCAGTTTTAGTCTTTCCAGCAGCTGCTGGTTGTAGAAATTTGCATAAATTAAGTCCAATGCTGGTGCTTTGCTATGAGGTCTGTTTCATGGTCAGTTCTCAATTCGAGCTTTTGTTGTGAGGGTCAAGGTCAGAATCGTGCAGGAAAGACAAAGTTCCTCAGTGTGGTGTAGACACTTTCATCGTGGTTTTCAGCAAGGGAGCAGTGTCATGGTGAAATATGGATAAAGACACAAAGCTAATAACATATGTGTTTACAGGAGGCAGGTAATGCAGGCTCACACTTACTGCTACAAACAGTTTACAGTCAGACACTTGCACTTTTCTTTTTTTTCCACATGTGTGTATTTTTTATCCATCCTCAGTTTAAAAGGTGTCCAACTTGAAGTCTCAGGAGTTTAAACTGTAGCTGATTTTTCCTTTTTCTTTTTGGTCATTGACAAATGAAAACTGCATCTAAACGGAGGCCCACGCTGACCATATGTCATGACTCATGGGCTTTCTGTTGTCTTTATTTCTTTCTTGTACTATTGATTTTATTGTGTACATTTTTATCTTTAATATTCAAGTCTACCTAATAGTCCTTCTGGATATTATTTAGTTTTACTTTATTTTTTATTTTTCAGGGCTGCTTCTCATTTTTCTGCATTCATTTGTCTGTGTTTGCAGGTCTTCACCTGTTTGTTTTTCATTTAGTTATTTAGTTTTCAAGGTTTCTAGTTTTATAATTGATTTCTGTCATGGCACTCCAATGACTATTTTTTGTTTGTTTGTTTGTTTTTATTAAAGATTTTTTTGTTCTTCATCTGGCTGTGTTTTGCATTTAGATCCTCACAAAGCTTCATTTTTTTTACTCTGTGGGTCTTTCTAAATGTGGAGATGAAGATTTACTTTTGCTTGCTCTCTCTCTCATTATATCTCTGTCATATATCTTGATCCCTGAAGACACTCTATTGCGGAATCACTGTGTTATGAAGAGGATGGTCAGGGTGGTCCATGATCTTCTTTATTTTATGAAGTGTCCTTCACACAAACATCTCCAGAGGATCCAGAACAGAGTCAGGTTTCTTTGTCAGTTTGTTCAGTTTCTTTAAGTCACTGGCTGATGCTGTTCCCCCAACAAACAACTGTAGATGTGATTGAATTCTCCACAACATATTTATGGAAGATATTCAACATCTTTGCTGCAAACACAGATGGACCTAAGCTTCATTTAGAAATAAAGTCTGCTCTGTCATTTCTTTTAAACAGCATCAATACTGTATCTTCAGTCCAATCTGCTGTTCAGGTGAACACCGAGGTATTTAAACTCTTCCACCACTTCCACTTCTTCTCCTATCGTTAAAAAACTTGAATTAATCCTGGCTTCCCTGAAATCCACAATCATCTCCTGTATCTTGTTCATTTCATGATGAGTTGATGAGTCCATGAGAGAAGTATTTTACATTCTGTCTTGACAATCACAGACTGTGGTTATACAGCTTTGAGGGTTCTATATGGACATTGAGAAGTTATATACTTGGATGGTTGTTAGCAAGTCAGCCACTGAGAGGGTTGAAAACTATCTCTCTTCTTTTCATGCGAATTGACATTTAATCACAAACTCCTATGTTTCATTACAAAATCAAGAACTCGCTTAAAACACAGAGGACTTAAAATGGGTTTTTAAAAAAAGGTGCTATACAAAAGACTATTTAGATTTCAGATATTTGGCTTTCTTCATGTGTGCTACTTTTCATGGATTTTACCACCTTTTATTTTTTGTCGTACCCCTGTCGTTGGAACCTTGCTTGCTTGTTTGTCTGCCTGCCAGACTGTTCCTCTGTGTACCATGAGATATCCTACCTACCTACCTGGGACCTATTCTCTACCTCTACCTACCTGCCTGCCTGCTGGATTTTAGACCACTTCAACTAAGACTGTGTTATCCAATAAAGACTGTAAACGCCTCCCTGTGGTATTCTGCTCTTGGGTCCTTTTCCAGAACTGCAACAGTACAAACTGGCCAGCATGGACCCAGCAGATCCTGCTTCTAGGAACCCAGAGCCAAAAGACCCAATTATCAGAGCAATTATCTATCAAGGTTCCACAATAGGACGACATGAACAACTGCTAAAAACCCTAAAGGAGAGACAACAAACCTTAATCAACCAGATTGTCCAGCTCAAAGCTGTGGTACAAAACCTGATGTCAAGCCTCACTGGAACACCAGTCCCTGCTCAGCATACTGCTACAACCCACTTGCCCGCACCTTCAACCCAGCCTGCTAGAGAATCCCATGTACCAGACCCAGACCATTATGCAGGTGATATGGGGAGGTGTGGGGCATTTCTACTTCAATGTTCTTTAGTTTTTAGTCAACAGTCATTCACCTATGCCACTAATGATTTCAAGATCGCCTTTATAATGGGGTTACTTCAGGGAAAGGCTTTGGACTGGGCAAAATTATGTAAATATTCGCAATAATTATGACACTTTTGAGACTGAATTTAAGAGGGTGTTTGACCATCATGACCAGGGAAGGGAAGCTTCTAAAAGGCTCCTCTCCATCCACCAAGGGACTCGCAGTGTGGCTGAATACTCGGTAGACTTCAGAACGCTAGCTGCTGAAGCTACATGGGATGACATGGCTCTTCAAAGTGTTTTTGTAAATAGTCTTTCTGAGCAACTTAAGGACGAGCTTGCCCTGAAAGAGGACTCCAGTGATCTCAACTCTCTGATTTCCACAGCTATTTGGATTGACAATCGACTTCATGAGCACCACAGAGAACGAGCCAGCTGCCATGTTTCCTCCACAGATAATTCTCGTCCTGTTGTGAATCCTGCTCCTGCCTCAGGTCAGTCCAGGCATTGAACATCGGAGGAGGAACCAATGCAGCTGGGTCAAACTAAGCTCACTCCATCTAAGCGGCTACGTAGAATTCAAGGTGGTGAGTGCATCTACTGTGGACAACTTGGACATTTTCTGGCAACTTGCCCTTCCCGACCAAAAGACAGGGCTCATCAGTGAACATGAAGGTGCTGATGAGCCACACCACTTCCTTGTCTAACCCCAGAACAAGAATGCTACTTCCTGCCACCCTTTATGTACATGACATTTCCCTGCCTTTGTCTGCCCTTGTTGATTCTGGAGCTGAAGGAAAATTTTATAGATATCAGTCTCGCTCAGCAAGCTGGTCTGGAGAAGGTACCCTTTAAATAATCCCCTGACTGCCACGGCTTTAGACAGAAGACTCATCTCCAAGATAACGCATTGCACGCAACCCATAAAATTATTATTGTCAGGGAACCACCAATAAATACTATGATTCAATATAATATCATCTCCTAACTCACCATTATTCCTTGGTTATCCATGGTTGAGGACACACAACCCTCACTTCGACTGGCCCAATGCTAAATTGTTAAGCTGAAGTTCTTCCTGTCATTCGTCCTGTTTAAAATCACCTCTACCATTACCTAGTTCTTCAAAACTCCAACCTGAACCACCAGATCTAACAAGGGTTCCTGAAGAACATCATGATTTTGTCAAAGTTTCCAGCAAAGACTGAGCCCTGTCTCTTCCTCCTCATAGGGAACGAGCCTTTCAAGATCTTAAGCAGCAATTCATCTCTGCACTGGTCCTAATGCATCCTGACCCCTCTTTGCAATTCATAGTAGGGGTGGATGCTTCTGATAGCGGGGTAGGGGCAGTACTGTCTCAGCAGTCCCCCTCTGACCAGACATTGCACCCTTGTGCATTCTTTTCAAGAAAATTATCTGCAGCAGAACATAATTACACTGTAGGGGACTGTGAATTGTTGGCAGTCAAGTTAGCACTGGAGGAATGAAGACACTATTTAGAGGGTGCTGAACTTCCTTTTATTGTGTGGACTGACCACAAAAATTTATCGTTCAGTCTGCTAAATGCCTTAATTCCCAGCAAGCAAGATGGGTATTAATCTTTGGACGTTTCAACTTCACCATCACTTACAGACCCGGTTCTAGGAACACGAAACCTGATGCTCTCTCCCGACAGTTTTCTCCTACAGACTCACCTGACCCTGTTGAAAAGCATCGTACCCCAGTTCTGTGTTGTCACCTGGGAAATAAGATCCAAAGTCCAAGAGGCTCAAGCAGCAGATCCAGATCCAGGTAATGGACTTTCAGATTGCCTGTTTGTCTCTAAGACTGTGCATTCCCAGGTCCTCCAATGGGGGCATGCTTCCAACTTCACCTGCCATCCTGGAATAGGTTGCTTGTCCTTCTACGACACCACTTCTGGTGGCCTACTATGGAGAAAGACACTCAGGACTATGTTCAAGCCTGTACTATCTGCGCCAGAAATAAAAGCTCCAACCAAAAACTGGCTGGACAGCTATGTCCCTTACCTGTCCCCTCTCGTCCGTCGTCTCACATAACACTTGACTTTGTCTCTGGATTCCCCATACCCCAAGGTAAAACCATTATTTTGACAATTACTGATAGATTTTCAAAGTCTATTCACTTCATTGCTCTTGATAAAGTGCCATCTGCACTGGAAACTGCCAACTTGTTAGTCCAACACATCTTCCAACTTCATGGCACACCGTTGGACATCGTCTCTGACAGGGGACCCCAGTTCATTTCTCAAGTCTGGAGAAGTTTTTGCCAGGCCCTTGGAGCTCAGGTGAGCCTCTCTCTTCCGGATTCCACCCCCAAACTAATGGTCATTACGAAAGGGCTAACCAGAGTTTGGAGGCCTCTCTTTGCTGTGTGACATCACAGAATCCCTCAGACTGGAGCTTGTACTTACCGTGGGTGGAGTATGCACATAATTTTCTTCCTTCTGCAGCTACTGGAATGTCACTATTCCATTGTGTGCTTGGATACTTGCCTCCCATGTTTCCAGAACAAGAGACTGATGTTGCAGTTCCTTCCGTAAAGAACCACCTCCAGTGTTGTTGTCACATCTGGAACTGCACTAGAGCTGCCTTGTTCCGCTCTGCTGAACGCAATCGCAAGATGGCTGATGAACACCGGATCCAGTCACCACCTTACCAACCTGGTCAAAAGGTTTGGCTTGCAGCGAAGGACGTCCCCTTAAAAGTTGAGACCAAGAAACTTGCACCCAGATATACAGGTCCATTTGAAATAGACAAGATAATAAACCCATCTGCCATTCATTTAAAATTGCCACCTTCCATGAAGATCCATCCCACCTTTCATGTCTCACAACTAAAGCTTGTTCAGGAGAGTCCTCTCTGCCCTCCGTCCAAACCCCCTCCTCCCGCCCTGACCATAGATGATCATCCTGCCTTTAGGGTTCGTCAGCTGTTAGATGTCCAGCGGCATGGTCGTAGCTACCAGTTTCTAGTGGACTGGGAGGGTTACAGGCCAGAGGAGCGTTCATGGGTTTCCCGTAATCTCATCCTGGATCCTGCCCTGATTACAGACTTTTATCTTGCCCATCCTGACAAGCCTGGTGCTCTACCTGGAGGCGGTCTTTTGGGGGGGGGGTACTGTCATGAGGTGCAAGTATTCAGCCCCTGCTGTTGTTTGTTTCCTCTCCCTTTCTATGTTTCTGGTGATCCCTCCTACCTGGGCGTGGCCAATGCAACCCTCACACCTGATGGCAATCAATGATCCAGTATAAGAGGAACAGGAGTATAGGCTCAAAATATAGTCATAACAATTTTGTAGCTGTAAATTAATGATTGCACATAATTTTAAAGTTTCCACTTGTAAATCAATTTTTATTATCGTGTAAAAGAAATCTGCCTGAAAATTCAAGTTTAAATGTGTAGAAAATGTTCTGATTATAAAAAAGATTTGTATTGGAAAAAAATAGAAGTTCATTTGCAAACATTCTATTTACAGATGTGAAGCACAAAACAGCATGCAGCACCATCCAGAAAGCCCTCACTCTGCCTATAATAAACTTTTTTTTTTTTTTGCAGGTTTGGCTGCCATTTCTGGTCGAAGCAAATTAAATATTGTCAATTACTGCTCATTATGTGAAAGTCTTGGGAATTTCTTTATTTTAGGTATCTGCAAATGATAAAAGTCAACTCTGATGAGATTTTATGTCTGTCCTCAGATTATTTTCCACTAAATGCAGCAGCTGTTTGGAGAAAATTGCTCCCACAGAGTTAGTAATGCGAGCGCTGGACAGCGTTTACCACCTGGGCTGCTTCTGCTGCTGCGTCTGTGAGCGCCAGCTCTGCAGAGGAGACAAGTTCGTCCTGAAGGAGGGCCAGCTTCTGTGCAACAGCGACTATGAGAAGGACAGGGAACTGCTCACCACAACCAGTCCAGACAACTCAGACTCAGGTAGAACCACAGAGTCATCACTTCAGCTGATTGCTTTATATATTGTAGTAATCTGCTGCTTTGCTGTTTTTATTACACTTCAAGGATATGAAACCAACTCCAAACAAAGATGGGATGCTTAACAGTTTTCTTAAGCATTCTCTCTCAAACTTTTTTAAACATGGAAAGGTTCCTGAGTCCTTGCAGTAGTTTCAGTATAAAATAATGCCTGTTTTCAATGCAGAGGCATATTTATTTTTGGACTTGGCCAACCACACAGGGATATTCTCAGATTCACTGAAATATTCCAAGTCTTCACAATTTTACAAAAAGAAACATTATTCTGATGTTGTTTCATAATCTTTACTTCAGAGAGACAGTGCCTCACTAAGATGTTATGGCTAATGTTATGTCACTAATGTCAGTAAGTTGCTGTAATCCATCATGCCTTGTTACATTGGTGCAGGATATGTATGAGAGCAGCGTGACACAGGTGAAGTGTGGTGTAGGTATGACAGAGGCACTCAAAGTAGAGGTGGTACTGCATGAAGGATTGCCTCTTGAGCTATTTGTTTGGTGGATGAACAGGCTGACCAATGAGGTCAGAAAAGAATGCCTTTGACATTTTCTGTTTTCGGTTTAATTTGTGTACTACAGAGTCGACTATATAAATAGGTGTAGACAGCAAGCACTGGGATGGTGAGAGGGTGGGACTGCAGATTAGGATGCACCTCTGGTCTGCAAACATCTACAGAAGAGAAAGAGGAGGCAGACCAGCCCAACAAACTACAAGAACAATGGAGCACAATTCTGATATACAAGATGGTAAGAACAGGGAACAGATGGAAGAAACCTGGAGAGGTGGAGGAAAGGC
>JAOWBL010069514.1:0-19817 GCA_028564865.1 Zenarchopterus dispar
TCTAGCGGTGCCAGACAAAGCAATCACTGTGTGTTAATAATACCACATGGAGAAACCATGGGAGCGTGGCAATACGTCGAGCATAGCGATGTTTATGCAACAACATAAACATCAAAGAGAAAAGTCTTAGAGAATTATTTAAAGAGATTGAAGACAGATTTTTCAGAATGTATAGGTTTAATTTATGATTTAATTTAGTAAAAGCACTAAGTTCTATGAAGCAGGCATCAAGCCTTGCTTTGTTTTATTGCTCTTCTGGAGTAACCCACTGCTCTTTTTGAAATTGAATGAATGCTTCAATTTAAGATTATTCAGACATTTGACACATTGCCTCTCATTTGTTTTAATGTTTTTTACTTATTGGAAAATAGGAAGTAAAAAAAAAAATCCTTTTTCTATTTAAACATTACCATTAAAAAAAAACAAACAAAAAAAAAACAGTTTGATCTATACCTCAAAAACAGTGATATGTATGTGATCAGTAACAGCCCTAAACGTGTGATGCCCCAGTTACTGCAAATTTGAGACCCCATTCACACAACCAGTGTTTTCTCTATAGTGCTTTCCATGTGCCTCAGTGTGTACTTTCTGAAAGCACACACTGGGAAGGCATCTTCATGGGATCACTGTGGAGAATGTACAAAGAATAAAGAGGTTTCTCTAGTGTATCTTCATGCCGAGACGTCTGGGTGAAAGCGACTGTAGAGTCCCATTTCCCCTCCGACAGAGATCACAGCATGGGTGGATGTGTTGACAGTGTGATGGAGTAGCCCCAGTTACTGATGAAGGTGTACAAGATAAAAAAATAACATTACATGACACTACACAGACATACCATCATTTTTCAAAGGCTGCGGATTTTCTGTTGACGTAACTGACTGTTTAGTTCCGCTCCAACAAAACCTTAGGCTGCAGGGCATCACTGTAGATGTTATCAACGTTTTACTTTTGGTTATTACGTTGTCCTATACAGCTCTCAAACTTACACTTAGTGGACTGAGTTGAGTAGTTTACAACACTGCTGGAGACGGTGGCAGCTGCACTAGTTGTAAAGTAAAACGATCACCAAAACTGCTACAAAATCCATTCGAGACCCCTGACACGATCGGATCGGATTCTGCCACCCAGATGTTGATGAAACCGGCTCCTGCAGCGTAAGCGCATGTTAAGTGCTTCATTTGTCTTAGCAAGAAATTAAATCAGAGAAACTCGTGCTCTTGCATTTGCTGCCTCCAGGGAATTGGCCAGATAGATCTGGGATTTACTGGCACTCGTGCACCATCTAGCAAGAACGCAATCAGGGTGTGAATGAGTGCATTTACCAAATGCCTCTCCGATGAGGTAGCTCTTACTGCTGTAATCTACGACACTATCGCTCAACGCTGCGATCCTTTATTGATCAAGCAAATCTTTTCCAGTGAGGCTTTCTGCTTCTTATACGACAAACAAAACAAATATTAGAGAAACATGAAGGATATTACAATTTTCCACTTGCTATTTTATCTAATCCAAAAACCTTCTCCCAGAAGCAGCAGGAAACCAGTAAGAGAACGGTCTGAACGACTGGAAGAGAACGAAAACATTCAAGCAAACCACTGATTTACAGTCCAACTAAAAGTATAAACATGACTTGAAAAGACATTAAAGTAGATCCTGCACACTCAGAGGTTGTGGGAGATGGTTTCGCATCAATCATGGTTTTTACACTCTGGAATCTAAACAAAGTCCGAATGTAACTTTTCCTGTTGGAATAAACCCAGACAGATTTGAAGTGTGCCTCCATTTCAGTTCAATAATTTCAACACTTGGCTTTGAAAAGCAAGGTTAGAAATGTTTTAATTCTCCAGAGGTTTCCCTGTTTATTTGTAAATATAGCCTGGAATGTGATGAGAAGTTCAAATGAGTCCTAAAAGAAGACAAAGAGAACCCTATCAAAGAAGTCAGAAACAAATATGCCATTTCATTTATTCTCTGAAGAAACGGATTAATCTGTAGTGTGTGACGTTGCATCCACAGAGGCTAGACGATGCACCCAGTGGGAGTGGGGTTCAACAGCAAAGCTCCTTGGCATCAGGGACTCCACCTGGAGACCGAAGTAGAGGGGTTCAGAACAAATGTTTCACACCTGGGGTGCCAGATGTTGCTCATGGGCATTCTGGAGGTGTGGATCACTCCAGTGAAGCATTTTATTGGGAAAACTGGCAAACTATTTTTTTCTCTTAGGTTTACCTTCCCACCCTTCCCCAGGTGTCCTCACAGACCTACATCCCCGAGTAGCTCAAACGGAAATGGTGCTGAAATGTAAAGGACTGCAGTCTGTTTCTGTTAAAAGGACGTTTTTCCTTCCTACAGTCGCCTGGTGCTTCTTCAGGACGGGGAACTGTAAAAGAAGAAAAGCTGTAATCTGGTGGTTCCCTTAGTGAGGCAGTAATAATTATTGTTGTTATTTTCTTGGCTTTGTATTAATTGGACAAATTTAGAATGAGTTCAACTGTATTCTTGCAGCGCCTTCAAATGATATTTGTTCATATTTGGCACTACATACAAAAAGTTGAATTGAATTGAACTGTAATGGCTTAAGGTCAATGCTTTGACCTGGTGATTCCAAAACTTTAACTTTATTCTACATTCAGAATTTATTGTTCTATAAATTTCAAGAGGCATGCATTAAATTAAATAGTAACATTCCAAGAAATTTAAAAAAAAAAAATCTATAGGAGTAGATGAAAAGAAAAAAACAGGAACATATTGACCGATATGCAGAATGTACAAGTGATCAAAAAAGTGCAAAAATAATATGAGTTATTGTGCAAAGAATCTGAGAGTTTGTTTGTTTATTTCTGTACAGAGGTAGTATCTGAAGTCTTGTTAAATTAAATCGAGTCATCTTGGATACAACGTAGTAACCAGGCTCACACTATGACACTACTACCTCCCTGTTCTTTTTTTTGGTGAAGTTGTGTTTTCCTCTAACAAAGCTTAATGTTTTTCTTTGGCAACTTAGAAATGTTTTTTGGACTTTTTTCCTGCCAAGCAAAGATTTGGTCTTCTGGTGTCAACATTTATTAAGATGCAGGTAGGTAGAAATGATATAACTTGCTATAAAATTGATCTCATATTCACTGACCCACCAGGGGCCAGGCTGTCATGCTCCAGCCTGGACACGCAGCACCTTCCTGGTGGTGAGAGTGCTTCGACTTGCATGGCTTAATCTTCGAGACAAGCATGTGCTGCTGGCTGGATCAATCCGGTAGCCTCCTTCAGCCGGGCACGGGGACCTGCGAGGTTCGGGAGGTGGGGCTCGGGGAAGAGGGCAAGTCTGGTGCCAGCTGTCCCATCTTCAATTTGCTCCTTTCAGCAATAAAATACTGGATCATTTTCACCAGTAAACATACAACCAAATAAAAAACCTTTATGTAATGGAATATCCACATTTACTTTCTGTAAATAATGTATAAATATGAATTAATAGTCGTTGAAAAATGTGTAAGGAGTTCAGAAACTTTCAACTGCTATTTCGGTGTAAAGAAATAACATCGTCTTAACAAGGCATGATAGGAAAATTTGAACTGATCCTTACAAAACCTTGCATTGTGTTCATATTTATGAATCAGAAAGTAAATCAAAGCTCAGAAGCAGTGTATAAAAAAAGTGGACTTCCACCATTCAGACGAGGTTTGGGCCTGTTCACTCATGCACATCTCTGTTAAGGCCCCACTATTTTAATCAGCTTAAGGTCTGAGCTTTGACTGGCTCACTTTACTGGTGTGTTTGGAAGATTTGGTTTGTACCATGATCTAGTTTTGGCCAAAATTCAGACAGACACTTGGCTCTTCAGTATTTCGGTATGTAGATGAGTGAACACAAAGTCCGGTTGCTGCATAAAATGCTTTCATCATCACGCCTTCATTACTGTGCTTGACAGTGGGTATGAGGTATTTTTGCTGATACTTTGGGTTTGGTTCTGACACAGTCAGTGCTGAGCATTAGAGCCAAACAAGTTCTTTGTGGTCTTGTCAGTCCAAAAGGATAATGTTTCAGAAGACTTGTGGTTTGTTCAGATGCAACTGGAGCTGTTCTGATACTGATACCAGTATATAAAGTGTTTCAGTTATGAAACACTTTATGTGTATTAACATTACCCTGCCAATATAACATTATTTTAGGCTAGAAGATCCCACCAGAATGATATATGACATGGAGTATCAGCAGCATAAATGTTGGTTAAAAACAGCACATGCAACCTTACTGAGCTTTTAAGGACCCATCACATGAAATGTGTGTATTTATCATGTCAAAGGGAGAGAGCAAGAGAGATGAACCGCAGTAGGAAACTCTGAAGATTAAGTTTCAGAAATGAGGAAAATTCCCCAAATAAAGCCAGAAACCCAAAGTAATGATGGGCATAACTGTGGGATTCCTTATCATAGATGACCACCACCTGTAAACTGGTGACACTGTTGAATCTTACTGCATAACTGAATATCTGGAGCCAAGGTCCAGTTCCCCAGGTAGGAGGAACATCTCTGAAACTCTGACACTGCTCCCTTCACACAGAGAATCAATAGTCACATTACATGCAGTAAGTACAAACAATCAATTTTATGACAAACATTTGGACTCCCAAGTTGGTAAAACCTCAAAACATAAACATGCAACATACTTTAGATATTTGTGACTGTGCTTTAAATTCAAATGCCAACCTTCTTCATCATGTAATAGACATTATAACGTACAATAATACATGTTCCTCAGTTTTGAAGCCTCAGTAAAGTATGCATTTTATTTGTCATTAATTTAAAAGAGGAATTGTTTAATTTGTAAATGATTAAATAAATAAATAACACAGATGCCAGTACTCAGTATTGGAATCATCACTGGAAATGAAAAAAACAGTATTTGAACATTTCCAGTTGCAACCATAAAAACGAGCTCTGCTTCCATGTTGTGTTCAGAGAAAAGAGGCTTTCTTACTTTCAAACAAGTCATACTTGACTAGTATTTTTTAAAATAATAACACTTTAATTGAATTTAACATACGAACCAAGACGTGTAGAGTCTGAAATGCAGCTTGTGGATTTTCTGCAGTTTCTCTGAGCACTGCATTCCCATATATGAACATTCCTGCTGAAATATTCACAACGGAAAAGATTAACCATTTTCATCTGAATGTTTTCCGCTTATAAATAATGACTGATACAAAAAAAAACTCGGAGAGTCTATTTTTTTCTTCATATGGTTTTGAAACCCCTTCTCAGACTGATGAGTTGCAGGAATGAGTTCTTTAAGATCGCCGCTAATAATTCTTGGAATTTCTGTAAATACACACCTGCATGCTCCAGATCAGCAAACTTCAAAAACGTCTACTTTTATTGAGATGTTTACACTTTCAGATAATCAGCTGATTGACAGCACCTGTCTGGCATTCTTATGAATTCCTTCGGTGTGCTGCTTAATCGCAGGCTGCTTTTAGTTTTTGTTGAATGTAAAATGACTCTGTATAATGTTTCATGTGTTGTCCATCACTGATCTAATTTTAAGATCTGACATAAACCAGCTTTCTGGCCCTTTCTTAAACAGGACATCAGTACAACCTGATTTAAAGGAGCCAAGGGAAGTGCATAATAGAGCGAAACAGATGACCAACAATAGTCATTATGTTCGAACAATAAACACTTAAGATACAAAGTGAGAGCAATTCTGTCCAGTGTTCCCAGCTCACTTTATGGCTTTCTTGTTTAGTTTCCAGCACAATAACTCAGCGTCATTAATAGGTCCTCTAGATAATACAGAAATAAACAAGGGTGGGCTTAAGCTGTCAGTCAGAACCTCTTTTATTTATTTATTGCCCCTCGAAGGCCACATGCCAAAGATTATAGCAAGGTTTGACTCGTGTCAAGGCAGCTTCAAAGACAAGTCCTCAAAGAGTTTTAACGGAGTTTTTGCAGCAAAGTTTGAAAGCTTACCATTTTGGGAAATAATAAAACTACTAAAAATAGATAATTGCAGCTGAGCATGTGAACCTTCATTCAGAGACTTATCAATTAATTTTGGCTTAAAAACATCCTTTTTTTTTGTGCAGGTCATTTTCAGGGAAAATGAGACTTTCGCTGGAAATTCCTTGGAAACATTAAATCAGTATGTTGAGACTCCAGCTGAACAATCCCATGCTAACTTTCAGACAGTTTGAGCTAAAGTCCCATCCAGTTAACTTTGCCTCTGTCAAGCTTTTATTTTCTGCTTGCTTGACAGTTGCATCAGCTTCTTTTAGCGCAACACACCTGAAGCTACAACTGATTGGTTCACTGTCAACATAAATATATATCCAGATATCTGTATTTCAGTATGCAGAAACACTTTTGGGATGGGATAACATTTGACACAGAAAGCTGGTTGCTTTTGTTGTCTGAGAAGTATCGACTCTCTGGTTGCATGTGGACTGGATATCAACAACCTGTTGACAATTGGTTTGAAGATTGTGGCTTTTCTGAGGTAATCTGTTGACATAAGAACATTTTTTTGAAACCGTGTGTTTTGTCCACACAATGCGAGATACTGGCTGACACGAAAGATTTGATTACCCAAGTCCAAACATGACCATTAGTACAGCTCAAGTGCAGCGACCGTGTTTATTCCAGAGGCTTAACTTCTGCCCAGATTCACTCTCACTCCTGACTCTACAGTGTGACTGTGTGCTGTCTTTTTCCTTTTGTGGTAAGCCTGCACCCCCACCGCCGCCACCCTGTATCCACACAGCTGTGAAGTCTCACCAAAGACTGTCCCCTGAACCTCGAGTACATAAAAACTGTCATGAAGTGAAAGACAAAGAACTGCAGGCTCCTTTTGTCTGAATCAGTCTTGGCGTCACAAATTTCCTGTTCTTCCTTTTTTGGACTGTCATCAAAACTGAACAGCCTGGGTGAGATTTGGATCAGGAAAGACTGGGTGATAAGTTATGAAAGGCCCCAAACTCTCCAATGGTAGCTTCATAAACACTGTGTAAGTGTGTGTGGGTGTGTGAGAAAGAGAGAGAGAGAGAGAGAGACATTGAATGAATGCCATGAGTGCAACATTTTAGGTAGTTTTGGAAAAATAAACATTCTGATATATATCTGGTAACTAGAGTAGGCTAAGAGCATGTTTGCTTGCTGCATGGCAGTAGTGATGGAAAAGCTGGCTAGTCCACCACTTACATTTAAACAGAATTACCTAAACAATAAAGGGATGGATTTAAATTAAATCAATATTTGACATTCATGACAGTACAGAAAAACTTCTGCTGGCTGACAGGGTTTCATCTTCTGCCATGTTTTCTGTTTCTTACCAATATCACATCAACTGCTGGATGGACAAGGTTGTTGTTTATGACAAAAATCTTGATAAAGCTGGGACTACTTGTGCCAGCAAAGCAAATCAAGGTCCTTAAAAAGTCCATTCTTTATGACTGGAAATGCTGATTTTAGCATGTCATCATTTCCACTGAGTGTACCCCGACATTCACACTTACCTCAAATAAACACCGTGCAGCACAGTCTGAGAAAAACACAATTTGCATAGACTTCCATTTGCTTTCTAATTTTCTTCATTATCTCTTTAACCGTCTGTTAACCAAGAGGTGAAAGTAGGCCAGGATGCCCTGAATCGTGTTCTACTAGAACATTCTTAGATGAAATGCAGATCCAGTAAGAGAAGAGACCAGCGAATCAGTCTCAATTCCCATGTTCAGATTCCAGACTTTACAGCGGAAATATACATGTATTTGCAGCCTGGTTCAAATTGATGAAATTATTTAGAACACAGCAAACTACACAGCAAAGTCAAACAACTGAATTCTCTCTTTTTTAAAGTGACTGCTAATAAATAACTGAGTGAACAAGTTAGAAGACTGTTTTCCTGCCTGTAAAGACAAACATGTTATGAGTGATTGTATAAAATCACTCAAAAAAACCCAACTTAATATAGAGGTTGGCTGCTAAATATAAATGGATTTTTGTTTGTGGTGTTGAATGGAAAGGATTTGATATCCAGTTTCATTTTCATGTGTTTTTTTTTTTCTTGATGAGAATATTTTTTGCAGATATGATCTGTATAAGTGCTGCTCATCCTGTTAGATATGGCCCACATTCAAATCCAGCTGTCTACAGCTGGATTATTGGATTCAGATCTCATCGGCACAAATGAGCAGCTCTGAGGATTTATTTGCTTTTTCTCTCAGCTTGTGAAAGCTAACTTTGCAGTCATCAATAAACCAAGTATTTCTTTGTTTTGTTTTAGCGTTTACATTCGAACCGAACTGAAGAAGTGTTGATTAAAAAAGATTTTCAGAGTTATTTGAAGCATCTTTCTACGAATGAGTAGCAACAGTTGCAAGAACATTAAAACCTTATGAGAAACGTGTATGGTATTTTAACAGCTGGGGGGAAAAAAATAAAATAAAATTCCAACATATAAAGTCATCTTTGGAGTGTCATTTCAAACACTGCTGCTTTTTTTGTTCATTTTCAAACTTTAGGCTGAAAACTGAACAGTCCTGTTTACAGCTACATTTATGCGTCTCTCGGTGAGGTGTCAAACGCGTCCATTACAGAGCCATTCGTTTACATAATGTGTTCTTCCCAGCAATCCTCACAATCTCGCCTCTGTTCAGCCCTTCCGCTCTGACAGGAGTCGCTACGGGTCAAGCAAGTAAAGGCAGCACACACTGACTGAAAATGTTCACGAAAGGACAGCCAGTTCATAAAAGAAAAAAAAAAAGTATTTTAATTTAAATTCCAGCGCAGTACTTTTGAACAGACAAAGGATGGTTAATTGTCTTTACATCTCAGGATGTCTGGAACAAGCTGCCAGAAACTCCACTTGTGATTCACATGAAACATCCTTTTGCCTAGGTCCTAATGATTATATCTGATTTTTAACTTCCCACCAGGTTTTGGAGGGCGAAGGGGGCTTCAGCGCAGAAAGGGGAGTAAAGACGAGCGTGACTCACCTTTTTCACTGACAGATCACACAAACATTCGAAGACTGAGACCACGTCTTAATAAAGAAAGATCAAACAACATCAGACAGACATGATGTCAACATCCAGATCAAAAATCCTGACAAAGACGATGACAGGGTTGTTGAAGAGATTTCTTCGTGAGGAAAAAAAGAAAAAGTCAGGAATGGTTCCGACACGATGACTAACCTCACTTACCAAAAAATTACATGCCTTAAATGATCCGATTCATTTGGGCTACCACATCCAAAGAGGGAAAAACATTACATTTTCCTCGATCATTTTCTGTTTCATAACAAATTCATGATTACACCCCCAGATAATTAACTGTGCACGTTTGGCATTGACAAAGGAAAAGTGGCCATTCATTTTGTCTGTACATAAGACTTTTTGAACTGTGTTAATATCAGAATTCCAGTTGTTTTCTCCAACACATGGCATTCATTAGGACCAGAAACATAGTTTGCATGTGTTTTTCCTTCACTACAAATATTTTTACCAGCAAATGGCAACAGATGAGTTGAAAAGTCTTCATCTATAAAAAATATATAAAAGGAAAATGAGTGTGCCATAAAGGAAAGTGAGACCATGATTAAGAGGAGAGGCACGTGGGGAAATTGTGATAAAGGGATTGTACCTATGCATTGTTTGTCTGGTCTTAGTGACCACTCAAAGCGCTTTTACAATGCAAGCCAGACTGAGAGACAATTTCACTTTAAGAATAGAACAAAATAATAATGAAGCACTTTATCTCTTGGTTTCCGCAATGCCAAAATGCTTTTAAAAGAAAAAATGCTTTTTAAAAGAAGAAAAAGAAGAAGAAATCAGCAGAAGTAAAAGAAAAGGAAAAGAACAAGTAAATATGGGAGGGACAGAGATGTTTCTTTTTTGTTTGCTTATTTAGCATGCACCGCGGTGGTAGCCATTGAGATGAAAAGAATCAAACTCAAAGAGGATTTCCAGACGGCTGAGCGGGTTGAGGTGTGCTGACGGGATTTCTGTTCACATGAAAGGGCCGAAGGTTTCTTGCTAGTAGAATAACCAATCAGCAGAGACACCCCACCCCTCCACCCCACCCCTCCACCCCACCCCCGGGTAGTCCCTCTAGGCCGATCTGAGTACCTCTTCTACTTCAGGAACATTTTTCACCCCAAAAAGATTTCTGAAGGCCTCTTTTGCAGGGCCGTTCCTGGTAACAGTTACGGGTCAACAATCCAGCCCCTGAAAAACCACCCTGAACCCGCTCTAGTGGAAACGTACCTATAGATCTGCTGGAATGAAAGAAGCCACTGACGATACTGTGCTAATGAGTGGAGACAGGCTGAAACATTTAGTAATATGACTTTGTTGTGCCTTTAATCAGGGACTGACACTTGAACTTTCTTGTGATGCCTCCATGTGGTCAGACGTGGTATTGCTACACGGAGAAGTTTCACATTTTCTGGAAGGAATTGCAACACTATAAATTGATAAGAACTTACTGTGACTAGTTTTTAATGAAATATACTGCAGGCTTATTTTTTTCCCAATGTTAAAGTATTAGCTTTAATTTCATTTGAAGAAATATCTTATTACACTGAGGAATTGTCCCTTGTGCGGGCTCCCATCCTAACTACACACAAAAACTAGTCAAACTAACTTTGATCTCCCTTTCTGGTCATCTCTTACAACAACCGTGAGTGAATAGCACTGATGAAACTAACTCAGAGCTCACGTAATGGTTTGATACAAAAAGCTGAGTCTCGGAGAACAAAACATGCAGTTCTGTCGGACTTGTGTTGTAGGCTATAAATGTAGGAAAAGATGTATATTCATAAGCCTAATGATGATGAAGGGACACAATATAATTTTTTTGCAGTCCTATAAAATTAAATGTTTTTTTTTCCTGATTGAAGGTTGTAAACACAAACAGTTCACAATTTTGTCTTAATCACTAAAATCCAGTATTTTTCAAAAATAGCACAAAAGCAATCCTTCACATGTTAATGCTTTTATCCAAACTGACTTACAAGAAAGGAACAGCATTCTTTGCACAACCCCCCGGCCGCTCCACGTATCTGGACAGATTAAAGTATGCCAATTTTCTGTTGAAATAGCAACCTCAAGGAAAATGTAGCTTTTAAGAAAGAAAATCGGTAGAATCAGAAGATAAGAACAGAGCTGAAGGCCGTCTTCTCATACCAGACGAGTGTATCACTAGTCTGATCTGGCCAAACAACAGCTGCTGTTCTGGAGAGGCCATATCATCCTGAAACAATCAGCTGAGACTTCAGCTAAGCGTGAAAGAGAAAATAAGAATTAAAATAGATGCACAAGAATACGTTTTGCCATATCGGTGCAGCTAACTGATCACATTGCACGGATCCGATTTAAATCATATGAATGCAAAGAGCAGTATTCAGCATATATATCAAGAAAAGGACTGATTAAAATATTGGTGATTGTGACAAATTTATACAAATGAAAGAGTCCAATGCGATGGCATTGTTATCCTTCATCACTGAGTTCCATAAACCAGGAAAGGAGAACCATTAACCTCTATGTGAAGAAACAGAGGAAACGATGTGTCGGCATTCACAATCACCTGTGGCTTTACATGAACACCTCGGTTTCATACCATCTCCAGAGAGCACGCAGACGATGAGGTGTTAGAAACACCAAGGTTCTGGGGCGTCCCTCCCTTCCTTGAAGAATCTCCTGAAGACTCACTGCAGATCATTTCATCACCGTGGAAGCACAAATGAAGACAATCTGCACAGGGACTTGGGACGAGAGTGGACGAGAAGGAGCATAAGCAGAACTTAAATAGCCTGGTGCAGATCCAGCTGTTAGTTTATGGGCAAGAGCTTGTCTTTACTTGATTCATAGTCACCACAATCATCAACCAGTGGCAAAGATGTCATCTCCATCCAACTTGTACCGACTACATCAAAGTACACTGATAAAAGACTAATGAACTCTCATTACCTCCCTCTCCTGGACTCCCACAACAGGTCAACACACATCTTACCTGTAAAGCACTCAGAACTGTGGCTGATCCCACCCCTCGGGTAACTTTCCCACTCTACTGCCATCCTGGAGGAGATTCCAGGCTCTCCAAGTATCCAAGGGTCCCCTCAAGGCTGAAGCACTTACGGCATCAGTCACGTTACACAAAGACCACAACCTATCAGTTCACGATCAGCAAATCTTTACCCGCCACTCCCGCTAGCTTGTAAATATATTTCAACCAGACCATGCATCTTTTTGTCTGTAATTTGTAAATATATCTTGTAGACATGACTTTAATGAGGATTTAGAAATAAGTGAGGCCAGATTTTTTTTATTTAACCAGAATCAGGGACCAAAGAGCAAGCCTGTGTTGTTAACCTGTCACACAGTTACAAGAAGGCCACCAAGGTGTGTGAAGGTATTTACAACGTTTACAGCGAGCCAGGAGGTTCATTAATAATTGCTGACAACATCTTGTTGACCAGTTTGAAGATCATTTCAGATGCTTTGAATCAAGGAATATGTCCAGTTAATTTGTAAATATAGCTAGAATAGTACACTGATAGTAAAAACAATAAATAAAGTTTTGGAATAAAAATAGTCAAAACACTAGAAAACAGATCTAAATCGAACAGGAGGAGACACTTGGAGAAGGATTTTTTTTTCATTGTCAGTTTCAGTTTTAGTTTTTCGTCAACTACAGTAACTCTGATCAGAATGAACAGAGATCATTTTCTGTCCCTTTCCCTGGAGAAATGTGATCAAAGAGAAATTAAACTCTTAAATGTCAGACAAAATTTGAGGACTAAAGTCTTAACTAACCCCAGAAATCAAGTTTTCACTAAAGCAATGCCGTGATCTTGGTTATCAGATCTATAAATTAATGCGGTTTTCTGATTCTGGAAAACGTTGAGTCTGTCCCAACCATGATGATGTCACAAGGATACCGGTGATACCCAAGTAAATAAGGCATGCTGACACTGCATGCACGCGTTTAACAAATATTAAATGGCAGCTTATAAAATACTACACATACTGTTTTTTTTGTTTGTTTGTTAGTTAGTTTCCTGGAAACTAAATAAAACTAAAATACTGACAGATTGATGAAAAACTGTTGATGGTTCTACAACGAAACATGCAGTTAAATGTACCTCCACAGCAATGTGAGGAATAAGTGAAATATTTTATCGTTCTCTGGGTAGGAAAGAGAGGTGTAGTACCTACTTTTGTACCATTTTCTCCATTAAATAAACTTCATGTTTAGTACTCATCTATTGACCACAACAAGCAGCTTCCTGATATTATATCCCCATTATTTTGCTTTCAGCAAAACAACTCACTAAATGACCACTTGCAATCTTATACGACCCCTTCCTGAGAGGTGCAGTTGTAACAGGATAATGCTATAAATTTCTCTTCTCTGAAAGGCTTAAAATTGTGGGTGATCGATACATATAAAAAGAAGAAATATATTCTACAAACAATGACATTAGATACTTTAATGATATATAGAGCCAATAACAGCAAGTGTTTTCATTTCAGAGATCTTCTTTGAGTTCAAGCTTTTTCAAATACAAACAATATTAATTCATATGATTCTAGTTTGGCCACAATATTCTTTTTAATAAAAATGACAAGGTTCAATGAGGTTTAATGTTGAATGTGTAGAGAGAGACTGTCTTATTGTACGTATAACTGGGCTGGTGTGCTGTCTGGTGTTTTGTTGTAGTTATTTTCAGTCCCGTCCCAAAGGTACATTATTGAACTGAGATCTGGTGACTAATGAGCCCATTTCAGTACGGTGACGTTATTGTCTAGTTCAGAAGCCAGTTTGAGGTTATCGGAGGGCTGTGACATGTCACATTATCCTGATAGGAGAAAAAGATGGCTATACTTTGGTTCTGAAAGGCTGGACATGGTCAGTGAGAGTGCTCAGGTAGGCCGTGGCATTCCAGTGATATTCAGCTGGGACCGAGGGGCCTAAAATGATCCGAGAAAATATCCCCCACCACCAGCAGCAGCATGAATACATGAATGTGTACCGAATTAATGCAGGCTTGTCAGGCTTCTGGGTAATATGATTACTTGGCATGTCATAGATTCCCACTTCTACGCTGATGATACACAGCTATACCTGTCCATAAAAACCAGAGGAAACTAGTCAGCTGGTCAGATTACAAACATGTCTGAAAGACATACAGATGGAGATGACTCAAAGCTTTCTGCAGCTAAATTCAAGTAAAACTGAAGTTGTATTTGAATCTGATCTCTTTCAGAAATATATTATCTAGTGATATAGCAGCTCTAGATGGCATTACCTTGGCCTCTAGTGCTACAGTTGGGAACCTGAGGGTTCTTTTTGACCTGAATCTGGGCTTTGATTCACATAGTAAACAGATTTAGGACCATCTTTGTAATATCAGTAAAATTAGGAACATCCTGTCTCAGACGGAAGAGAAGGAACTGATCAATGCACAATTCAAAAACCTCCAGCTCACCCATCTGTTGTGGTAGGACTTCTGACGAGAACTTGCAGGAGAGATCATGGGTCTCCAGTTTTAGTTTTTCTTCGTTGGCTACCTATAAAATCTG
The DNA here is from genome assembly GCA_028564865.1 of Zenarchopterus dispar. Classification (NCBI taxonomy): domain Eukaryota; kingdom Metazoa; phylum Chordata; class Actinopteri; order Beloniformes; family Zenarchopteridae; genus Zenarchopterus; species Zenarchopterus dispar. The sequence continues at coordinate 14,579 of JAOWBL010069514.1, forward strand.
GAAAATGATTTCAAATTCTTCTCTTTCTGTACAAAGCTCTTAAAATGACAAAGCTCTGTCATATCTTAAGTTCTTGTAGAGCCATAATTTCCAAGCAGAGCTCTTCGCTCTCAGATGACAGGTTTTCTCGTGGTTTCTAGAGTTTCTAACAGCAGAACAGGAGGGAGAACCTTCAGTTATCAGGTTCCTCTCCTCAGGAACCAGCTGACAGTTTGTGTTCAGGAAGCAGGAACTCTCTCTGCCTTTAAGGTGAATCTTAAAACCTTCCTTTTTGATAAATATTATAGTTAGGGATGGCTGGGGTGCCCTGAAATATCCCTTAGTTATGTTGCTACAGACCTGGACTGCAGGGGGACCTCCCACCATGCACTTCTCCTCACTCTGTTCTCTTCTACTCCAACTTTATTCATATCATTATTGTTGCTGCTATTAACTTGTCTAAATTGTAACCTTTTCTATGACTTGTAATCATCCTGTCACAGAAATTGTTAAAGTCTTGAATCACTTTCATCAAGCATTATCATTATGTAGTATTTGAACAATGTACTTTCATAATAAGAAGTAATCTTATTATGAAAAGCCAAGACAGCGGTTGCCTTCCACATAAAGATGATTTCCATGTCCCACCTTGTTTCAAACTCATTTTCCTTTTGTTCGGTTAGTGCTCAGACGTAAACAGAAGTGGTGCAGGATTGAGCAGATTTCCTTCACACTGAGAGGAAATCTGGTTTCTTCCACAGGAAATCCAGCATCTGGAACTCAACACAAACAAGCTGTCTGTGGGTTAACATGTTGTTGTATCGAACAAAAATAATTTTATTAGGATCAAAAGCTTTTAGTTTCTTAAGTATATCCTCCTGGACAACCCAAGGTCTTAAACATGAGGTCAAAACAGAACGTTTACATTTCTGTGTGACTCCGACATCAGTAAACAACTCATTTCTGGCTTCCTCTGTCATGTTGCTTCTTCAGATCATTTTTGACCACTGTTTCCTTTGTAGCGCTTTTCAGACACCTGGGCATTTTTTTCTACAAGCGCCGTCCCCTGAGAACACATAGGACGGCCCCGAGTTCAACACCTGTAGAGGAGGACAACAACGTTTTTTTCATCCTCTTCAGGTAAAGAACAAAATGTTGCTTGTTCTTGATCACATGTTGCACAGAGGTGATCAAGGATGAGGGATCTACGGAATAATCAGCCATCTGTTCTCTAGTACAACGTGACACCCGCACAGATTCAGATCAAGATTACATCAAACTCCTTTACTCACCTGAAACTGAATAAGTGTTTACTATAGAAACGTTTACACAATAAAAGTGCTCAATTCAGTATCTAAAATGTATTAAAAAGATTTTCTTTTCCATCCCTCCCTAAATGAGGCCCTCAGACCCCTGTCCTGCTGTGTGTCTGTGGTCTGTGCTTGGAGGTCGTGGCAGTGCTCCACCATGAATGAAGACAGATGTAGCTCCAGGATGAAAAAGCCGGGGTTTCTGGCAGGTCAGTGACAGTCACAGGGAGCAGTCGACAAAGCCTGGGAGGGGCCTGGTTCAACCCTTCATAGCAGCAATGGAGGTGGTTCATCCCAAGAAGACCCCTGGAGGACTTTGAGGCAACATCCTGGAGGGGAGCCTGGACATAGGGCTTTCTTGGAAAAGAAAAGCTAATAAAAACATTTCATAAAGGCTTTTTTCTTCTGCTTTTTTGGCCAACAATTGAATCCCTTTATATTCCTTGATCGAACCTAACCCCTAATCCCTAACCAAACACAAAGCACTCATCCAGTGATGAGTGTCATCCAATTATAATAAAGTTTACAGAGACATGATAACACAAAATAAATTAAATTAATAAAAACATTTTTAGAAAATAATAGAAAGAAGAATCTTAATAGTCTGAATTCTTTTTCACTTTCACATGATAAAAACAAATAAAGAGGCTGATGGATTGTGGTTCCAAGCACAGATACTGGCTGTAAAAGTTTCTTTTATTCGTCAAAAATAATGTTCTGTTTGGGTCCTGATTACAGTGGAGACTTCATCTAGAGGAAATACAGTCCATTGTTTGATATTCCTTATTTGTAGTCTTGCACAATCAGGCTCGGCAGTTCCAGCGTAGTCCCAAACACAGATCCAGGACCTTTAGTTTGAAATCACCAGCTTTGATGCTGCTGTCTCAGCTGCAGCATAAAGAAACTGTCCTCCATACTCTAGATGTACAGAAGATATGAAATGTCTTGCCTCAAACAAAAAAAGGCCTGAGCTTCTTCAGTAGGTCTGCTGATTCTCTTCTCACGGCCCGTTCTGTTGACCAGGTGAACACTGAGGTACCTGTAGCCTTCCTCCACCTTCGTCTTGTACAGGAAGTACAGTCCTCTGCAGTAACCTTGTCCTGCTGTATTCTCTAGAGTTTTTCCCTCAACATAGTGCATGTTTAATATTGTTAGAAATGAAAAAAATCCTGAAATGAAAGAACATAGTACCAACTCCTGTTTTGTCTGATTTCGAGTGGATTCACCTGAGCAGGTAGACGATGGCGTCTTCAGCTCCAACCCCAGCATGGTGCGTGAGCTCCAGAGCGGTCCTTGCAGGATTTCCATGCTGTGGGATGTTGGGGGAGGGGGTTTATGATCACTGAGGGCAGATGGATGAGATTTTTTGTGGTTTTGGAACAAGGCTGGAAGTCCTCCAGATCACTGGAACATCTCCTTCATCTGGCTTAGACATAAACATCTCGATTGTTCAGGAAAAAAGTAATAAAACAAACACAATAACAAAAATGACAAACAATAATGCAAATAAGAAAGAATCTTACGAGTTAGCAAGTACTTTTTCATTTATTTAACAAAAGTAAAGTTTAAAAAAAAAGAATATTTCCAACATTACTCTGGATCTTTGAAGTTTATGAACAGCTCTCTCAAGGTCCTGCAACCCCAGTCTGTTGGTTTGAGGTCTGGACTTTGACTCTTCTTTAAAAAAAATCTGGATTCTTTTCATTTTCAGACATTATGATGCAGATTTGTTTGTGTGCTTCTCACAGCTGTTCTGTTTCATGACCTTGTGTGATCTCTAAGTGTCACATCTATTCACATTTTGCTCTGGAATATCGGGGTGTACGAAGGAGTTCATAGTCGACTCAGTGACTGCAAAACAACCTCAAAGCATCACCCGTCTGCTGTCTCGTGAACCATGTTCGACTCTGGGTATGAGCTGTTTCTGTTGAAATTCTGTGTCTGGTTTTAAATCCAAACTTGACTTTGGTGTTCGGTTTGTTGCAGAAGTCATGTGGTACGGTGAGATGCAGGTTTTTGATCGTCAGCTGGGCTCCAAGCATCTTTTTCGACAGAAGAGGGTTTCAGTTGGTAACCTTTCAAACCCACCTGCTGATGATCAAATTGTCAAGGGCCGATGATTTTCTTTTTAAAATAATGGTACTATGAAAAGTAGTCACATGTTGTTGTTCATCTGAGGTTGTTTTTACCTAATATTAACCCTTTAACAGACAAATTACAATATTTGGGAAACTAAGTTCTCATACATGCAAAAAAAAAGAGAAAAGATCTAATATTTTCAATTGATCCGTTATGGTTAAATTTGTCAATTCTAAGTATTTGTTTGAATGTCTCATACAGGGTTAAGATCCTGTATGACCAGATGCTTTTTATGTTTTTAAATAAAAACAGCATAGGATTAAAAGAAAGGGTACTAACTTTTGCATATGACTATAATACAGTTTAATGCTTTTGTGTTCCATAATTAGAACAGCTGAACAAAGACTGAATTCAAATTCATAATGTTTTTCTGTGTTTATATATTGCAAATGTTCAAGTCAAGCCTTATTCTCAGTTGCATGAGGCTCATCTAAACCCACTGAGGACTTCAGCAGCAGTACTGTTCACACATCTGATTTCCTGATTTTTTTTCCCCTCCATTACCTCTTTCGTAACACCCTGCGTTCATCACAATCCACAACGCGTCCTTGCTTTCTTCTGGTGGTTTTGGCTGCATTTGCTTTTCATCCCTGGAGTGGCTTCGGTAGCACTCATCACCCTAATGCATCCTCAGACTCCAGAAAGCATCCACAAAGATCAATACTGCTTCGCAGGGTTGAAAGCATGTTTTTAAACTCAGCCCTGCAAATAAACGGAAATAGCTCCCATTCATGGAAGTCTAGCTGCATGTAGATGGATCCCTTTTTTTTGACGGTAAAATTACTTAGCCTTATAAGGTTGTGAAGCTTTTGAGGCACTAATTGTTTTATGGGAAATAAAATACCAGTGAATTTGAATAATAACAAAGAGGTACTTTCTTCCACAGAATTTCTCTAGCAAGATTAGATGGTACTCTTCCTCCCTTTACTTGCTTGTCATCTGTATTTTTTTTTTATTCATCCCTTTTGATGAACAGACCTCTAACCTTGTGGATCCAGATAAAAGATAAAGGCGGTGAGGGAACCAATCTGCTGCTTCTCCACAACTGAATTAGTGCAGCATTATTAACTACCGCTGCAGCAGTAATGACATTTCAAAACACAAGTTTTAATTACAGAATGACTCATTTGATTCTAGCCAAAGTGATTTTTATCCCAATAATCCATCCAGCAAACAGACAGAAACGATAAAGACGTGTCTGCAGCTTAAGCTCTGTCTACTTGAAGAAGTGCAGAGATGTGACATCAGCAGATGGTGATGATGGTGATGATGATTCTGGTCTAATTTTCTACGGAGCAGAGGTCAAGCAGTGACTAAGCTTTACGAGAAAACTGCGCAACCTTTAGTGCTCTCTGTGGAGCAAGTGGCATTTAAACCCACTAATGAGATATGAAAGTGCTTCCTCACAAGCTTGCTCTGGGGATCACAGAGTTTGGATGTTTGTAGGCTGCAGTCAATCAGCCTTCATCCCTCCAGATGATGCATTTTACCTTGCCGACCTAGTCTGAGAGTGCTAACTTAGGAGCTCAATTGTTTCTTTATGTGCCTGATTGACCACTGCAGGATTTTCATTATTGTCATTTTTCTAAAAATAATCATGCTTGTGGTTTCAGTTCCTAAAAGTGCCATATAGCTTAGAAATTTAACAGATTAGCGCCAAAAATAAAACAAAAATGGGTGGAATAATATGGAAAATGCAAATAAAATAATTGTTATTCCTATCTTTACTTGAATATAAGATAGATAGATAGATAGATAGATAGATAGATAGATAGATAGATAGATAGATAGATAGATAGATAGATAGATAG
>JAOWBL010069515.1:0-10042 GCA_028564865.1 Zenarchopterus dispar
ATTTCTTAAGCCGAGCCTATTGTACAGTATTTGTTAAGGTTTTTGTTAACATGAAGAAAAGGAGAAACTGGTGATGATGAGTTAGACAAAGCTGAGAATGATGGTAACAAGTAAATATCTCTGACCAAGCCACAAAGATGCTGGTGTCGAGACTGATCTTGATGACAGTGTTTTTCATAATGATGATGAGAACAACCATTAATACTGATGAACATGACAAAGGTGGGGGTTATGATGATTATGATGATGGAAAAGTGGTAGCATGAAGTTGGTAACGATTTGCTGAAGCTGGCGGTAGACCTGACGACAATATAGCATGACTCCAATGTAGACGATCCTCAGTCTAATGACTGAATCGAATAATACTTTATCAATTCCCAAAGTAAAATTATATTGCTGCAATGTCAACTATGTAGGAATTTATAAAAAACAATAAGTATCTCCGATAACATTTCTGATCCTTGAAAAGTAAATGTGTTCATGAACTCTACTGTGAAGGACTAATGTAGGCGCTTTCATAAGAAAGTGACAGGCTGATCGAGCTGACAGATGGCTGAAGTAGGAGTTCAGTGACTGAACTTTTTTCCTTCTCTTTTCAGATATGACTCATGACTACTGAGAAGCTAAGTGCTCCTTGGCCGGCCACTGTTAACCTAAACTGTTAAAGTCACAAACGCCTATCAAATTCTTCATGATTATTGCTGCCATCAAAAGTCTTTAATGATGTGAGGGGGAGCTGAGTTTTCCGGCAGAGTAACATGAAAATTCTTCTGCTTTAAAATGTAAATGGGTTATTAGTGGTCTTTTCTGGTTATTCATCGTCACTGGTTCCCAGAGAAACTGTACCTTTGATGTCAGATAAGTTTTAAAGCAGATTATAAACTTAAATAACGTTTACCTAAGGATGCTAATATATTTTAAATCGGGACAGACTTCTGGCTTAAATATATAGATATATCTTTGAATACACCAGCTAATTAAGTGAATCAGATTACATACATAATTGAATGATCAAACTAGGACAGAGTCATTAGTGAAGTAAAATTCTGTAAATATTTCCACCTTGTACTTTTAAAGGGAGTGGCAGTTCCTGCACATACAGCAGAGGACCACACAAGGAACATCTTATGCCAGAAATAGCCTACTTTTTCTGCTGCATTGCCCATGTATCCAGGCATTTTTTAATGTTTTGTACTCTGGCTTTATCATATGCAAAGTCACACAGTGTCAGACTATATCCAAGCTGACACTAGACAAGATTTGAGGGAATGCATAATGACCTGGTCACCAAGCAACATCAGTTTATGTGCAGCATGCAGACTTATGTTCTCATCAGAACAAAGAACTATATCATGTAACCTAATGAGCTGCAACATCATAATCACCTTCCTTATATTGCACATGTCATCCCCTGGAAACAATCAGAAGGGGGGACCTTGACCTTTTCTGAGTCAAGACCCCAAGAATAATCTGGCTGATGTTAGTGACTCCTGGAAGCCTCATAATGCTTGACTTCTGTAACATGCCAGATTCTGTTTTACAAAGCAGACACCACATCTCTGCATCTGCCAATTTAAGGAGAGAAAAAAAAAAACAACACTAATTGTTTAATTGACGTGTAAAGTGCCCATGTTAATGGCTCTACACCTCCCAGCCCTCCCAGTCCTCCTCACTCCACGTCAGTCAGTGAGTCTGAGTCCTGGTGGCAATCAATGCTCCCACATGTGGGTCTGTGGCCTTAAGCCTCACGCTGTCAGATCAGCTTTCCACGGCAGACAGCACAAGGTTATCAGATAACGACCCTCGGCCAGGACTGCCCTGCAGTTGTTCAGCTGTCCACATTCATTGTCAGTCATCCATCCCCTGCTCATCATCCATCAAGTTGGCAACACCCTGCAGCTGGGTTAGAACGGTCCACAAATGCATGCACACACACTCACAGCTCAAGCTTTTCTTCCTAAAACATGACTCCCGACATTTTGGGGGATTTGGTGTTTAGCCATCTTAGTTATGTAAGATATTGACATCTGTTTAATTCCCAAACACATCAGTGTTTAGTTGAAGATTTATTTGTTGTCTCATCTGGCACTGTGTCCAACATTTTGCAAATGAATTGGCAGACTGAAGCTTTGAATAATGGTTCAGTCGGTATAAGGAACCTCCCACAGTGATGTTCTTTCACTGTCAAATAAAAAAGACGAAAATATATTTGTGATAAATAAAAAAATGCAGCACGTTTGGAGTATATCTAATATGGACATAGTCACCCATGATTATATGCAGATGTTGGGCAGTAGCCTTAAAAGTATTATTTCTAGAAAACAAGGTCTCCCCAGATCAGTTCTGTGATGAGAACTTCTGTTTTATGTTGTGGCAGCAGTTGATCAAATATGCTTTACCTGAGTTCTGAAATCAGGTAACATTTAACACAAATTACTTTCGGGATTTTACTAAAATATATCTTATCAAAAATCACTTTTAATCATAAATGAATGACGTCTATATCCCAGCTGCTATTCTGCTTACATAACGTACACCTTCATGGATGATTATTTCATGATCAGCTCTCTCGACTGTTGCTTCCAAGAGTTTGTAAAGGTTGGTCTTGGTTTGTCTTGGATGTTAAGATGAGGGTCAGGTTAAAAGGTTTTCATGAGTCTCGATCTGAATACCTAATAATTGTTTCAAACTCACCAGGCTCTGGTTTGTGGCTTGATGGCTACATAATTTCCTTTTTTCCGTATTCATAATAGGAATTGTAGAGGTCAGAATATAGAGGTGTGAATATTTAAAATTAAATTTTTGACATTGGAAGCAGGAAAACTATACGAAGGTAAATTGCAGCCAAAATATCAAAGTTGTTAAGTCAATATCAAGTTTCAGGGCAAGGGGAGGAAAAAAAAATATTTTATTCATTTTTTTATATTTTTTATTAGCAGACAAGACGTGATACGAATGCTCTGGAAAAACAAAGCAGCATTTTAATTAATTAATGAGACCATGCAATATGGGTGAAATCTCCTTACCTGACCTTGAGACTATTTTCTCAAATACCCTTAAACATTGTCTTATGATATGAAAGGAAAGTATGAAAAAACATGAGCACAACTTCTGTTCATGTGCACACACACGTGCACACATACCAAGAACAACAAAGAAACACACACTGGTAAACATGTTAAAATCTAACTTTGTTGGCTTGAGAGAAGTGCTTTCAACATTTTTCAGTTTCTCCATCCAAACATTTTTTTCTAAAAACTAAAGAAAATTATTTATTTTTGGAAATTATGGGAATGTTTTATATTTGTTATGGATTTTTCCAAACTTGACAACTAACATCTGAAACTCAAAAAGAAGACATACAAACAAGGAGCTACAACAAGCTACAATCATCAGCTATAGCATTCCCATTATCCACCCTATAGCATGTTGGTCACTCTAATTTTATTCTAAAAAGGTTAATAGGTAACCTCCTGTCTCTCAAGACTTCCTGTTGCATATAGATGCCTCCTGGCTAAACAGTAGCTTTGCTCCAGCACCAGAGGGAGTAGGCCGCCAATCGCTACAGATGTCACTGCACTTTAAAGTGACTCCCCTCAACCTCTCTATATTTTCAGCTGAGTTTTAAAGAACTTGAAACCCTGAAGTGATCTTAGTCTATTTGCACAAAAATCTTAGTTATATTCCTTTATATTAATGTATTTATTCTTATATTGATAGTATACTGTGGTGATGGGCTTGTGTTAAAATTTTCTTTAGTATTTCTGGAGCAGTGCAATTGTACAAAAAGCAATTTCCCCTATTCTGATTCTGATTACCCCTCAAACTATTATGACACATTTGAAGAACTATCAAGCTAGGTCGATAAATCGTGCTGCACAGAAATTGTTGTTGCAATAGAAAAAATCCTCCACCAACACCCCACAAGCACTGATTTTGGTTGTGCAAAAATGCTCAAAGCTAAATTTCTATCTTAAAAAAAGAAAAAAGTGGACATAATCATGAAATAACTCCAGAATTATTCTCAACACATCTTTAAAACAATTTGCATTCACATTAACATCAACAATGGCACTCTTGATTTTCCAAGTGAAAACTAGTTACATATCCCTTCTCATCTGCTGACTGCTGATGATGAGGATGATCCTACCTTTCTGACCAAAGTGCAAAGTATTCAGAAAATGAAAACACTTGCATTTAGTTAGTCAATATCAGAATCATAATACTTTATTGTTCCCTGAGGGAAAAAAAAGCTTTTTGTATAGTTGCACTACTCCAGAAGTACAAAAGAAAATTTTAACAGAAGCCCATCACCACAGTATACTATCAATATAAGAATAAATAAATGAATATAACTAAGCCTCTATATAGGCTTACTTATATATAGGCCTATATATAGTCCAATTTTGATGAAATAAAAAAAAACAGGGACCAAATATAACTTTATCTCTTCTTTGTCTCTTTCATTCCTTATTCAGAACATTCTGCCTCCAGTCCCTGCTTTCCAGTCTACCTCTTTAAAGAGATGAATCCACTCACATGTTAGCTCACAGCTGTGTTTATCTCAGGAGTCTTCTACACATCTGTTGTAAATAAAAGTAGTAAATAAAGAGTGAATGAAGTTGCTCTAGCAAGCAGCCTCTCCTGCTAGATGAAACCAGCACAGCTAGATGTTGATCAGTTGGGCTTATTCCTTCACTTTTATTCTTAAAATGGTGGAAAGAGAGGACATTACCGAGATCAGCTCCAGCCTTGGACAAAATATGAACACATTCATCAGGGCAATCACCAATTAATGACACAACATACTTGCGTTTTACAAGCACCATTTCTCAGCACCATGTCCTTACAGTTTTAAATCTCCAGATGTTTTCATCATTTTACCATTGTCACGAAAGCAGTAGCTCTTTATGAGAAAAGCACTGGTAAATGGGTTGTTCCAGGGGTTGTGAACTAATGAGAATTTCCTTTCTTTCTGTTGAGCAAGTATTTTTAATAAGAGCTGACTGCATGACACAGAAAGGTTTTTCAGGTTATTTCTGTTCATTGATGCCAAACTAAATTCTGTGCAGATCCCACCAGCAAAGATCGGCTAAACTGACCTGTCCTATTACATATCAATATTTATCTAGCTCTTAATGAAAAGGAAAAGGAGAAAACTGTTGTAATTCTACACTTCATCATAATAAAAAATCCTTCATCCCTTTTATTTTTTTGTGGAAAATTGATTGTGTTTGAATAATGTACTTGGATTTCTTTGCTATTCGGATCCAGCTGACCACCAGACTCAGATGATTTTACAAAAACACAAAGTAAAATCGCTCTCCAGTGTGTAGGTGCTCTTGGTTTCTGAGCCCTGTATCAAACTAGGAGTCATGTGTAGAGGTAAATGAGACAGATTTAGCATTTTATGAAAATTATGCACACCAGTCTCCATCACCTCCATCATTTGTCACCATACCACCTTTCCTGAGATGCAAGAACAATGGCACCAATCACACTTATGATTTCAGACAACTGTATTTCCAATTCAGTCTGCGAAGTTGATGGACACCATATTTCAACTGTAAAACCACATTTCAATATCTCTATAAGATACCTTAACAGAAAAGCAAAGCCGTTCTGTTATTCGTAATAGAGTCTCCACTCATGGGAGACATTTATGTCATGTCAGAGTGGGCCAGCCGTTGAGAGTGGCATGTCTCAAGGGCCTTTTTGTCATACAGATGCTGAATGGTGCTTGAAGGACATCCCAAGATACTGGTCCCAGATGGCATGCACAATAATGGAAATTCATCTTGCCCTCAAATGCCACAGCTGATGATGCCCTGTGGGGGCAACAGGCAGCAAACAACCACAGGAAAGTTCTGGAATGTACAATTCAGTTCACAACGTGTTGTCATGCATTCATCTGAGTAAAATTACGAGGCTCTAATGTCTTCATATGTCGTTCAGAGCTCGCTGCTTTGAACCACACAGGGGGGGTTCATGTGAATGCAAACTGCTGCTTGATTGCAGTGTGCCTGAACTAGCCCACAGCCGTCTCCACAGTAATAGCCTGCGTGAAAAACATGAAAATTCACAAAATATAACTTAGGATAAAGGATATTGAGAAAGAAAAAAGTTTTGGGGAAAAAAGATGCATGGAAATCACATCTTTACAGACATTACAAGGAGCACTGATTGCTTCTGCACCCTTAAACAAACCCATGTGGGCTTGTTTATTGCCAGCTGTGAAGCAGTGACTCAATCAATCCACAATAAAAGGAGGCAAAGTGCCTGGTCCCTAGGAAATGTGAAATATTATTTGCTACGCTGGCTGTATTCTTGTCATTTAGTCTTGTCCTGAAAACATCAAGGTTTAATAGATGCAATCCTCTTTGAAACCAGCTTTTTTTTTTTTTCCAGAGCTCTTGTACCTAAAGCTAAAAGCTCTCAAAATATTGACAGCAGCATAAGGGTGAATAAACATAACAATGTTTGGGAAACAGCAATCTTCTGGTTGGCTTGCATCCTCTGTTACCTTTGGGACTGCAGCACAAATTCAGCAGAGTGGAGGAAGCTGAAAATTGAACAGAAAATATTTGTCTTTAACTTGCTCCACAGCTCAGAAACTTCACTCATCTAACCTAAATGTTTGATTAAACTAAGGAAATCCTTCTCACAATGTAGCACTGATGTTTAATGTTTTACTCGCTGGAACAAATATTTACTTCCCTTCTCCAATTTACAATTTTTAAAAAATATATTTTTCCTCAAATTTCACACACAAAACAAGTAAACACAGAAATAGTCAAAAACGTCAAGCAGCAGTACCCGTGAAACCTATTCATATGTTTAGCGATATGTCTCCTTGTCTTGTGGGTCTGAAATGCAACCGAAGTCAGTTTAACACGAGTGACTTATATAGTTCATCACTTCCTCTTATAGTAACACCAATGAATATCATCTTCTTAGAAGTCCCATTCAAGCCATTTTGTCCATAACAGCATCTTGTCTATTAGTCTTTTTGTAAAGCAAGTCGTGTTCAGTGTTGCAGTTCATAAATGAGAGATAAAATCTTTACTTTGTCAGAAATGGGCATGTAGATCATCAGAATTAAATGTTTTTCTCATAAGCAAAAAGTCACATGCTTTCATTGACTGTGGTTACTGACACTTGTAAAACTAGAAACTAACAAGTAGCTATACGTTAAGTTTATAATGATTAATGTAGGATATCAGTGAAATGCAGTGTACGTGCTAAGCACATGTGTTTTTGGAGCATTTAGAAACTAGAGTAAGTATAATTTGGTCTGGAAGATCTTGTGGAGAAGGAAAAAGCAGATGAAGAATTATACTCTGAGAAAGAATGGGAAAAAAAAGATCACAGGAATGGGAAATCAAAGGTTGGTGTTAAAATAGATCAGAAAATTAAATTCTCCGAATAATTTCTGCTCTTACCTTGGCCATCTACCCCATCAGGAAAGTGACGGGGGGTGCATGGACTGATTCTTTGGTGGCTGAGTTGACCCTGATAGTAATGAAAGAGGAGAGAACATGCTCAGTGGCTGCCATCAAGGATTGGCTCTGGCTGAGTTTTATTGGACATTTAGGGCTTAAGGCAAAACCTACCACTTCCCATTTGTATGTGTGCGAGCATGTCCTTAATAAACTATTACAATGGACAGTGATCGCCAGCCAAGAGCCAGTGTTTTTGCCTCGAGTGAGGAGAGCCTTTTTGAAAGTTGGAAAGCAGTGCTCTTTTTTCAGCCTCTCGTCATCAATTGGATGCATTACACGGGTTCATGTCACACTGAGAGCATTTATCAACTGTAGAAGGTGCAGTCAGGTGGCCAAATTCATGTTTTACTCACCTTCTACTCCTATAACTGCCCTTCAGTGTCCTGTACATGTGCCGTGCAGAGATTTGAGCCAGATCTCGAATGTTTCTTAAATGTGCTGCAGTGCTGGAGTGCAACCGAGTGTTTGCAAGAGTCCAGGAGACAGGAAACTATGGCACCAACATCTTGTCCTTTATGCAGGATCGAAGACTGAAACTCAACTGTAAGTGTAAGCTTTTCAGCAAGTTGTACATTTCTATGTTTTAGATTAAACAGACTGAAGTGGTGGGAAGCTTTTAATCAATCAATCCGGGTTTAAATTTGTGATCAGTGTTGTGCAGCAGGGGCCACATTGGCTCCCACAACACAGAAGACAGAAACAGAAAATATAACCTGGAAAGAGAGAGGAGGATTTTGCTCCTTTGAAAGAACATTGTTGCCTTGTCTCCACACAAAATAGGTAAGATTTTAAAATATTTATAGTGGAAATGAATTTTACAATGGAAACAAATGGAAATATTTGATAATGTAAAAAAAAAATTGTAATGGAAAGTAAAGTTTACAGAGATTGAGGTTTTTATAAAAATATCTTCTTTTTTTCCTAACAGTGGCCTGGCAACGGTACCACAACTCAGGAAATCAGTCCACTGGTCAGCTGTTTGTCTGAGATGAGACTAGTAAAAACATTGATGGTCAGCTTCAAAATATTCCTACAGAGTTTAATGAGTTTCATTTATACACACATTTCCTATAAAGTTCTCGACTGCCAAAATTGAATTGAGGCCTTCTACATATAAAAACAAAACAGGCCAAACACATCCTGATGCAGCTTGTTTTAATGTGCAGTTATAACTCACCACACATAGTTTTGTCAAAGGCATCTGAAAGTCATACTTTCATTTACAATATAAATACTACTCTGACTGTGGTGATAAAAATAAAGTCATTTTAGATACATCTTCTTGTCAAAACCATTCATTTCACCTTGAGTTTTTAAAAAGGTTGCCATTACAATTAATTTCTCTCTAGTAACATGTCTATGAATTATTTCTGATGTATTTCTCTTCCTCTGAATTAAATTGGTATCATAAAATCGTATATATCAGTGTTCTCACCTTTTTCCATATAATATGACTTTGCAGCCTGAAAGAAACTCTTCCAAACATTGATCTTCCTGGTGCTTCAGATGCTGCTCTCAGAGGGAATGCTGAAGATAAAAACCTTCAGAGCTCTTTTAAACACACCACATCAGTTTGCAGCAGTAAAATCACATATTTGCTCGAATTTATTTGCCATTTTCATGACAACATTATTTTAAATATGTTGCTAAAAGCAGAGGATTATCTTGTTTATTTCACAGAAATGAAATCCATGTGATGTTTTTTATTTAATTAAAAGTTCCATTTGATTAAAAGTTTTAAAAGGCTGCTCTGGCCATGACAAACAGCAATGAAGAGGGTGGCAGATTCAGTACATGCATTACAGTTTACATAAAAATAAAATGCAGAATGATAACAGTTATATAGGGAAGAAGCATTCATTAACAGTTGTTGATATCAGAGTTCAGAAAGGTGTTGTTTAATCAGTCAAGAGCCAGAGGTCTCCACCAAGTAATTTAAAATGATGTGAATTTATCCACTGAGACAGTCTCTCTCACGTTCAGCTAATTTTTCATCCCATTTCACTCAGTGATCGGCGTGTTTGAAAGCTGCTATGCACAGCTGAGGGTAGGTGTTAGGAAAAGACAGCAGGAATAAATTCTGGGAGCTCATATAATTTTATCTGCTCTGTTACAAGATGTAGAAGGTAAGATGAGATAGACTTGAGGATATCCTCATAAATATGACACTAAGCAAGTCTGCAGGTGGACAATACAAGACTACAGATTTATATTGAGGTGAAAGTGCAGAGCATCTCCAAAACTTTAAACACTTGATAAGCAGCCTGTGCTGTGTTTTTATTCCAGCATCATAAAACGGAGAAGATGGCATGAGCTCTTTAAAAAAAAAAAAAAGTATATCATTACTGTGATCCATAACCTCCATTTTTAGACTGGGTTTGTCTTTCATTGATGTGCAACTGTTTGCAACAAAATATTGACGAATGCACAGACCACTTATTACTGTGTGTATTTCACCCTGCTCTTCAAAATTGAACTTGGCTGATAAATACTAACTTGTTTAATTGTGCATGATTAAACGCAAGTTATATCATTTTGCC
>JAOWBL010069516.1:0-19811 GCA_028564865.1 Zenarchopterus dispar
ACCTTTTTTGCTCCTACGCCTTATACAACAGCCAGTTTTATTATTGGGGTAATTTATGTGTACATTTTTATTTTTTTTTTAACTTTTGAGAAATTCTCAGGAAGATTTAAAAGATTTCATATAACTGCAAATAAAATGGGAATGTGTTAATTTTCTGTCTTTATCATTTATGAGAGTAATAATATTCAAGTAGTATGACAAGCTGGGGCTGTGCCTTTGGGTAAGGCAGGAAGGTCACAGGATCTAATTTTGTGCAACCACAACCATAAACGGAACATGTCAGGTCTCCAATTTTCACAAGAGCAATAACACACAAAGTAGCTTCTTCCCCTTGTTTCTGCCGACTTCTCGTCATAGCTTGCCCTCGCTGCTTCCTCTAAATAATTCTCACAAAAGCTGGCTGTAAAGCCTTTACCCATCAAGTAATCAGAATTGTCCGTTTTTCAGATTCAAAGCAGAAATCCATATCCAGTGTTGATGCCCGATTTTTCTCATTTAATGTTTAGTAATGCTAGAACATCCTTTCTTTTTTTGAGTAGGGGATTTTAAATTCATCAAGCCAAAAGGGGGGGAAAAAAGTCAACTTGGGTCATGCATGTTAGTATGCAGAGCCCTGCTTTAGTGCCGGGCTGGCTCGTTGTTTCAGCATGCTCCCACCAGCAGTCTGCCAACAGTTGGGTTAATATTGCCACCAGCTGCAGGGAGGCTTCTGCCAAGCGTTACCAAGCACCACCAGGCCCAGAGTGGCCACACAAGAGGGTTGTCTGGTCTCAGCTCTTCTCAATGAACAACACTGATCAGTGTATTTGCTAGATTTGTGTGGGAGAAGGAGGCAGAGAAGGACACTGAATTGTACTGGTGCTTCATTTATCTTTTGCTTGCTTTTGCATTTTACTCCGTTTTTATTTTATTCTAATTCTGGATCTGGCCATTTTGCTCAGCCGTTGCTGTTTATAAAGTCCTTTTATAAATAAGTTTGGCTGGGTCTGGTTAATTGTCTCTTTCCTGGCAGATTCTGTTTATTCATTCATTTCATGTTATCTTTTCTTGTATGTGTAAAACCACATTCATTATAAAGCAGATGTGGTATTGCAGTGTTGTGCTTTGAAAGCTGTTGCAGAGGTCGATGTATAATGTGCTAATTAAAGCCTCTGTGAAAGTGGAGGTTAATGTTTTTACATACAGGACGCTGTAAAAAGGTTTCAAGGTGAACATCACTCAGGGAATTCAGGAATGAGCGCACATAGACAATTATATCAACACAGGATGCCTGTGGTCCTGTCAAACTAGGAGAATAAAGAGGTTAAGACTTGATGATATATTACTTGATTTAAAAAAAGAAAAACAAGGTTTAGCCTCACCGCAGATAAAATGGACCAATTTGGGACTTGTTCATGGTAGCACTCAGTCTGCACTGATCTCTTCTCGTCAGTAAGAATTTTGGGATATTATTGGAGATGGTATTACGCGTAGGTCAAATGTTGATGATTGAAAGTTGGCTTGAGTTTAGGGAGAGAAGTTTGGGTACCCTGCAGTGAGAATTTCATTACAAATGGGAATAAGTAACAAAAATGGTTAAAACATGAATAAAGCATAGATGAACTGCACTGCAAAATGTCCGCGGGTTTCGCTCCACCATATACTATAATGTTTGACTTATTTCAGTTGTTGGTGATGCAGAAATGTCTTGGGAATATTGAACGGAGGATTCAGAGACTGTCCATCCTGGTTTTCTCCTGCTTTTGTCATATATATATATTTAAAACAAATGCATGCAGAGTTTAAATGTTCCCTCCACAGCGAGAAAGAAATGTTTTCAAAGTGACTACTACTTCTCATTTTCACAGTTCTGGTTAATTCAGCTTGCTCCCTGTTAGTTCTTCTCTGGTGTGGACACCTTCACACCTTCAACAACTTTTTAGTGTCCTTGTTGTAGAAAAGGGAATTAATGAGTATGTCTATTAAAGTAGCTTGTCTGTGCTTTTGCAGATTTTTTTTTTTTTTTTTTTAATGAATAAATGAGGTTAAAGCCTTGGGCTACAAGTTCTTGTCATTGTGGTAAGTGTGCCCCTGTGTGATGGTGCTCATGTGCTTCTTCCTGACTGATTGTTTACAGCTTCGCTTAACTGGATTCCAGATGTAACTGCGCGATATGCCTGCATCTGGCTGTCCAAGGCTAACATCAGGTCTTTGTACAAGCCTCCCTCAGGTGTTTTTTTTTTTTTTTTTTTCTTCCCCCAAAACCTGCTTGCTTCCATACAAATAACTTCTTCCCTTCACAGCAGACACATGCTGCATAAACTGACCAGAGGCTGGTGGTTTTCTGTATATTCGAACTAGCTCACTAGCCTGCAGGCGGTTCCTGACAGGCGAGGCATGAGGGTAATGAGGTTACTCCATTTCCTCTTTCGGCCTTCCTGTCCCCTCCTCGTGTTTGTGTGTGTGAGTGTGTGTGTGTGTGTGTGTGTGTGTGTGTGTGTGCAGAAAGGCATCAGCTCAACACAACTGTAGCACAGTGTCTTTCACATTTTAAAAAGGTCTCACGAGTGGAGGTGTTTGCACACATCATGTCACAGCAAGCTTTTCGCATGTTTTGCCCAGGGTAGAATTATGAGATATTTTAGTGTGTAATGAGGACATGGGTGTTTGAATGACATGGCTCTTTTTTAATTTATCCAGTCTCTAGAATGTACCAATTGAAGTCAAATCCTGGTGTTAGTTATTTTCTGTTTACTGCAGGAATAAAGAAATGTTTTTGAATCTTGACATAAAAAGTTATTTACACCTCAGTGTGCATAGTTTCTTTAATGACCCTACACTACAATCACCTACAGTTTCTTGTAGCAGTGTGTTTATTTCTATGATGTAATATTAGTTTTTATTATCTTGTTTTTAAGACTTTGGTTCTAAAGGCAGATAATATTGTAATAAATGGCTAATAGAAGCTGTTGTGACCTCTAGTGATTTACTGTGGACTTTATTTATTTTTCATTAATGTATGATATGTGATGTGTATATATAACTACATTTGGAACAGGGATAATTATTCTTTTGGGTATTCATTCTATAATTTTATATATTAAAATACTTTTTTAATATCTTAAGTATGATTGACTGACTTGAGTTTGACTGTAAGCCTAATTGTTAATAAATCTCCTGTTAGGAATCTTGATAAAATTGAAGGATTTTATCATCTCAGGAGGCTCAGAGAGCAGTTTCAGATATTCTTCAGAGCCATTTTCTTCAGCTTTATAAATGTATATAAATTATTGCTATTGACAGGAAGTCATACCTTTTTATATTTGTCTCTGTAGACCAGGCCAGTTTGTTGAGTGGAAGCGAGAGGGTTAGAGACGCGGCTCTAAGTGGGATCAGCAGCAGGTTCTTCCAGCGATCTCGAGGGAGTAGCAGGAAGATGTAGCTGCAGCTGCTGCCACTATCATGATGAATAACGGCATGTTGGGGAGCGCCGTCCATCAGATCGTACAGTCTGTGTGACCACAGCTAGCGAGCTTTATGTGTGTGTGTCTGTGTTTGCATGTGTGCAGTGTGTGAAAGGGAGTCAAAGCTCTGGTCAGTGGCATTTGGCCAAGGTGAAAATGATATTGTGAAAGAGTTGGAAGGAAGTGTGTTGAACAAGCCTGTTTATTATCGAACGTGAGCCGTTTGTTATGCAACCTGTCGGATCGGAGAGTATGCATATACATACAAGTGCTGATTTATGGCCATTTTTTTCCTTTCTTTTTCCCAGTTCTACTGTAAGGTTTATATTTCAGACTACAGTAAGGTCAGACATGCCTCAGCTCTCTCAACCTGCCAAATGCAACTTTGCAGTATGAGGAATTTTCCTCAACTGAGCCCTAAAAACCATGGCAACAGGGCTTTGAAACTGAGACACCGCTGCAGAGCGGATGCCATACAATTACTTTAACATTTCCCTTTATGAGGGAGATTTAAAATTCCCGGAGCAACAATTCTACAATGTTTTCTTGGCTGTATGGCACAGGAAACAGTTGCTTTGAACCCAGTGTTTTGTGATAATACTCCTCTGGTGATGTGTGCATGCACTAAAGCCAGAGAAAACCTTAAACTCCTTCCACGTGCTGTAAGATAATCTACTATAAACACAGTCGGTGTTCCATTATATTTTTTTAAACAAATTAGCTGTACGGATCAGGAAATAGATTTTATTTTTATCTAATTGTGCTTCTGGGCTTCAATACCTTTTTTCCAGTAAAAAGCAACAAAATGAAATGCAGCTTTAAAGTTGGAGTTGGTGTTTGTAGGGCTGACTTTGAGGGGCTACGTTGAAATATGTATCAGGAATTTTATTTGTTTTGTTTATTTTTGTGTATTGGGGTGAGAACAAGGGTCAGTGGGTTGCATATCCAGGTCACAATGTGCAAATTAATGTTATTTTATTTTGCAGCCAACTGAGCATCTCATACTCACATACCTGCTAGTCATACCAAATGAAGTCAATATGTGAAAGTATCTTCTCTGTTTTGAGTCACTGTCAAGAACAGATCCATTCAAAGGAAAAAGAGAGAAGAAATGAAGACAATAACAACACATAACTTTCACTTTACATATGATTTTTTTCTTTTTTTTTTTTTTTTAAATAGCAGTATTCACCAACTGTTGCATGCAGAATATTATGTAAATTGTAAGAGAAAACAACTTTTAGCCAAACCATGAGAATCTCATTCAAATGACACTTCATTTTCTCGGGTCAATAGCAACACACCTGAGTGTGAAGTAGATTATTATTTCTGAGAGTGCTGACAAATATGCACAGAAGTAGAAAGATCCATTTAATAGTGACGTAGTTTTGCAGTAATTATTCTTTCAGAATGACAACTGATGCAGAAATGTTGCATATCAGGGAGCTTGCTGTTTTGGCATTTCAGTATGGATTCCACGAGTTGCCATGTTTGGTGTTTACAAAAACTGTGCTAATGTAGATGTCCTCTGCGGTAAAAACATGCAGGATCTTAAAAGTACTGACATTTCTTTCTTTTGCTCAAAAACAAGAGAGAAAAACAACCTGGTGACAGTTTGTGCTTAAAAGCTTTTTCTTACCCCTTCTCTGTTTTCTCTGCTCTACTTTTACCAGCCTTGTAGCATTTTGTGCTCAGCCGTACTGAATGGAGCTGACAGTCTGTCACTTCTGTATGCTTAGATAGATGCAGACGATGTGTGCGTTCGTGATTGTGCAAATCCAGACAGCTGATGTGATTGACACGGGAGACAAAGGATGTTAACAGGAGACCGCTGTGATAAGACACAAGGAATTGTTCTGTTATCTGGTACATATGCTCGAGAAAGTTGAGTTAAACTGAGTTTTGGTGTATGAAAAAATATGGTTTAAAGTCACTGCTGTACTACAGGAGGCATGTCTTTAGTCTTTTGAATCCGTCTTTCCTTTTCTGCCTTGCTAAGTGAACTAAAGTGTTGTAGCTGAAACACATCCTGATGATGTGAGCTTGTACCGAGGTGATTATAGTGGACTTGTTGTCCCCGGCAACCCCAAAAACCTAGTTCCATACGCCTCATAGCTCCACTCTGAGATAAGCATCCGGTCTACTTGAAGCCATAAGAGACGCAGGATGTAGTTAGATTGGAATGTAAATTTTAGGACCAGAGTGCTTTTTGGGAACTGCTGCTATTATTTACACATGGGCTTTAGACTTAACCACCTGGAGTCATCAAATTTCCATCTTTTCCCCCTCTCTGAATAATCTGTTTTCATGTTCTAAACTACATGTCTGTTTTTCACCAACAAGGTTGGTGAACCCTCCAGTATAGTAACCGGAGTAATTAAACCTTTTTGTGGCATTGTAAAACTTTTATTAATTCTTCGCACATGTTTTCCTTTCTTCTTTGATCCATAATCAAAATGGCGTAAATGTTACCTGCAAATAGCTGGCCATGACCTTTTTATGGAGAGAGGAGGAGAAAACAAAACAAAACGGGGATCTGCTTGGGAATTAAACAGTTATCATCGTGGTCATCTGCGCCGCTGTGAACTCTGAGTGCTCGTATCCTCGCAGCGAGTCATATGGCCCCCATGTGTTTGTGGAAGGCTACAAAAGACGTGAAGGGAAAGAGCTAGTTGTAGTGGAGACGGGACCGTCATGACTACTGGATATTATAACCCCAGCTTTGTTAAAATAACTTTCCTGCTCCATCCATCCATCCATCTATCCATCCACCCTTCCTTCTGTCCATGTCTCTGTCCCTCCTCCAAGAGGAAATGTGTGTTAGAATAACAGATTTCGGTGCAGTTTTGTAGAGCAGATCACAGCTGGCTCTTGGCCCACATTCCTGTGCCGTGACGTCTGCACAGTCAACAGCAGCACAGCACCATTTTTGGATCAACTACTTTGTGCACATGCATACACACCCACGCACACATGCAGAAATGTCCTGTATGCGGTACATTCAAATGCGAACATGTAGAACACCGTTTTTGTGTTGGCAGCACAGGAGCGCTTTCACTGATGTAACACTAAATAGACGAATAATCATCAGTTTTACAAGAAAAGAAAATATGCTGTTTGATCACAGGCTTTAATCTCTGCAGGAGAATGAAGGCTGATTTTTTTTCTTTCGCCTTTCTGCACACAAGCTTTTAGCACAACGCATAAAACCACAAAAGTGTGTGATTAATACACAGTGCTGCAATACGCTTCTTCACCCAAGTTTTCAATAAACATTTCAAGCAATACTGTTGAAATGCTGCTAAGAATTTGTGCTTGTGGGTCTTTTGTAATAAATTGAGCCTTCGGTAGTGTTCTTTTTTGCTTTTGCAGTGACTTGATTTGACACTGCGTGTACATGATATTCTAGTAAGGCAGTTGATCTGTTGTCTCTGACTGTATATGTACGTCACCTCTTCATCTCTACTGAACACAGGAGTTTTTCGATTTTATTTTGATCCTGAGGAAGACAGTTTTATTGTTTACAATAGACATCCTGTTCATTTAGCTCTCATCACAGTCCTCTCCTGGTCTATTCTTGCATTTAATATTCCATTAAAAAATATTTTTCAGCATCCATTGATACACAGAACGGATGAAATCTAGTTTTTCTTCATTGGCCCTCAGGGATTGTGGGTTTGTTGTGTTTTGAAGAGAAGATCATTCAACCCAGGCTCCGCCGTAACTTAACATCCAATTTGATGTTCAGATTCAGTCACAGACTTAATCCTGCTCAGGCTCCGAGGTGTTATTATTGGCACAGTGCAGACAACCATTTAATATCTGATTAATTCTGTTTATTGTCACAGTGATTGCTCGGTTGCTGGCCAGACTGTTGAGGGAGGTTTTTATGGTGACTTTTTACTGAACCTATGCATTTTTTTCCCAGCACAAGCTTAATGTAATTAACTTCCTTTCTTATCCTGAAATGGTGTCATTTGTGTGGTTTTTGCATGATAGATTCGTGGGGTTACAGGGTACAGGTGGAAGAATTTCCCTCTTGACTGCACACACACACACGTCCACTGAAATGATCTCTTCGCTAATTAGTCAAATACCGTTTGCCAGGTGGAAGCTGATTGGGAGATGTGTATGTGTCCGTGCCAGGTAGCACTCAGTGTGAAAACTGTCTTTTAAGTAGAGATCTGATAATGTCTCTACGGGACACACACACATGCAACATGTGACTGAAATCTAACAGATTTTGGTGTTGTTGCTCATTTAAGTCAGTTTCCTTTTCTCATGTCACATCCTATTCACCCACTGGCAGGTAGATTTTTTTTTTTTTAATCACTGCAGATCATATACTTTTTAAGGCAGAAAATCCCGAGAAAGGCGAGGAATAACTCAGATTATACAACTGTAGGATCTGAGATGCAATCCTATCCTTTTAGTTTTTGTTGTGGAAGCATTTCTGTTGTATTTGTATTCAAAAGCCGTCAAAACTGCTGTAAAATTTTGACTTTTTGACCCCCCTCCCACTCCCTCCTCTTCACTTTTAATTTGTATCTGATCATCATTTCTAAGTATACATAGTGTAAGGAATATTGTTGGCATTCTGCCAGCTATTGTAAGTAAACCAAGGAGAACGTGAAGGAAAAAAAACAAAACAAAAACAAATGCAGACAAACTTCAAGGTCAATTTTTGGAGAGATGTTTTTTTTCCCCTCTGCTGTGCATTGTGCTTGTGTGTATTAGCTGTCAGTTGTGTTCTTCAATCATCTGTGTCTGTGTGTGTGTGTTTCAGTGTACATTTGGCCTTATGCCACACCATGAGGGAAGGGGTGCTAGTGAGCTGTCTAGGTAATTGGTGCTTACCTGGCAGGCTTTTGCACACACACACATGCACACACAAAGAGTGGATTAGATGACATTAACTACAGGAGGAAATGGCATAATTGAATACTTGCATTACCTTTCTCGATGGTGAATGTGCGTACATGCACACTCTCGTGTGACAGCGTAATGAGGGACTGCTTTTTAGACCAAACACACCCTATTCAGCTTTCTCAGAGGCTGCAAAGCATCAATGCACTCTCTCTCTGTCTGTGTCTCTCTCTCTCTCTGTGTGTGTGTGTGTGTGTGCGCATGCATCTTTATTGTATGCAGACGGACATGGTTGTCACCCATCAACTCCATCACTGTGCAGACAGATTTTAATATCCTTCCTGCTTTCCAGGCTCCTGAGGTCTCATCCGTTCTCGGAGTCTTTGAGTAAGACCTGTAAAAATCTAAACAATAGGGGAGATGGTTTTTGTCGGGTGCAGCAACAAAATCACAAAAGCGCTGCAGTCTTGTCAGTGTTGTCAACAAAAAAAGCAGGAATTTGTGTTTTTGTCTGTTTTGATTAAAGAAAATCTACATTGAGGAAGACTAACTTTTTTTTTTGCTTTCAAGCCTTTTATTGGACTCCAAAAAAAAGACCATTTTCAACTCTGAATCGTTCACTCTATAGTGAGAGATGAAATGCAGCTATTTTGTGACGTTGCATCTGACTTTGACCCAAAACATGCTGAACAGTCTATCAGGTTTTTTGAGTGAAGTTTTGATACAGCACCCTCTCAGGAATGTTGACATCTGTGTCAAACACACAGTCACATTTGTACACACCCTGTTATAAAGCAGCTATAATTAGCAGTCAGTTGTCGGCACGGATCAGAGAACTGTTTTTTTCCTTTTTTTTTCTCTTTTTAAATCCATCATAACGCGTGTAGTTTGCATGTTTGTGTTGTGTGTGACTATCAGCAGCACTGAAAGAGAAATGTTTGAGCATCAGTTGTTCTGGCATCATGTTCCCTGACTGCAGGAGGGGGTATAAGACGAGATGAACTTTCTATTTTTCCTCACTCGCACACATTTAGAAACAACCTAACATTGTCGCAGCTTCAGTGTTTTAACGACATCTGTTTTTGTTTCCCAGTGCTATGACTGTTATCTTGTTAACACAGCAGTGCCTAAACATCTTCTCGTAATTGTTTTCCTTTTGAGGTGGAGGTTCGTGCCGAATCCACTCCTGATTCCCACCAAATCAAGTGAAAGCATATTGTTTCCTTAATAAAGACGGAGAGTATTTCCTTCTCAAACTTAGAGCTGAAATTCACTCACCCCATGGCTCGACAGGAGAGAAGCAGTTTCCAGTTTGCATTACTTATTAATAACCTCTTTGTTGCTCATGTCGTAATCTAATTTCCTTTAGTCATTAGTATTGTTAGACATCAAACCTGGCTTCCAACGCTGTGTGCACATCCAGAAAATACAGAAGAAATGTCTTGCCATTGCTGCTGGAAGCTGTCTAAAGTTGGAAAAGAAACTGAATGTTTGCACTAGAGTGTTTTAAATTAGTTGTAGTTGTGACATTGTTTGATTGAAGTCGGCTGTGGATTTTTTTATTTTTATTAAAAGGGCATGTCCTGGAAACAGATGCAAGTGTGTGTGCGTGTGTCTTTCAGTGAATTCTTTGACAAAAACATCTTTTGTGTCTCAGTAGAACAGATTAGCAACACATAAACTTGAGGTCCCATGATTCATTTTTGTGTTTGCTTCTTGCTTTTTAATCACTATGAGACACATTGTTGGAAGATGCTGCCCTGTATGTAGTGGTATCTTCATGCTCTGGGGTGGAGGGTGGAAGGTGGGGGTTGAGATGTCAATATTTGAAAATGTTTTTGCCTCTCAACTAACCTCTATTTCTTGACCTGGACCTCAAATTACAAAGTGATGCTGAATGCCATGTTATTCTGTAGTCTAGTAACCCCAGAAAGAAAAAATCTTAAAGCAACACAAAGACTTTATGTGTTACAATGACATTTATCATGTTAATATATGAAATGGTTCCCCTTTAAAGCATGGAAGATGTGATGACGGTTATAAAAATGGTAGAAGAAGCAATAAAAGATGGTGTCTGCCTTATTTATAATATTTCCTTCCTGTGGATGTTTTCCAGGATGACAGTGATGGTATCCCGTGGTCGGAGGAGCGGGTGATGCGAAAGGTCCTTTATCTCTCTCTAAAGGAGTTTAGGACGGCACAAAAACGACAGCTGGATGGTGATGGAAACACAAACTCCAACGGTGAGTTTAAAGTTCAAGTCTTTAATGGCCATGATTCTGCATCTGCTTATTTTTTTTCTTTCAAATAAACACTGCTACATATTCTTGGATTACCCAGACAAATGTGTAAATCAGTGCACAAAACTTTAGTTCTCTGTCAAAGTGTTCATGGAGGGTTACACATGTCCTTGCACCAGAATGCTTGTTGATACACCTGAAGCCAGTCGGCACTAAGAAATGTAAGACAGTGCTGAGGACAGTGGCTCGGTGGCACTCATCTGTGGGTAAATACTTGTGACAGGTGGGCTGAGGCAAAGCAAGGCAGAAATGTGAGCAAAAGGAAACCCCAGATGCTTTTCGTTGCCTGCATGAGCACAGTCTAATAAACTTAATCAGGAATGGCAAAAAGACCTTCATATTTTGCAGTTTGTCTCTTTGAGGAAGCCTGACGTTTGTAAACTGTTGGAGAAATGTCATATAAGTGAATCCTCGACACTTGTTTTTCTGATAAACGTGACAAGTCATAATACCAGTAAAGGAGATCCAAACATCATACGTCAGCATGCTACACATGTAAGTTGTGAGCTGGCTTCACTCACTTGTTTATTTTCATACAAATAAAAACCTGAGCATGTAAGTGTCTGAAATGAATCTGGGAACTTTCATTTTATTCCAGACTAAACGAAAAGAAGCAGAGAAACGGTGTTTCATTTGTGGCGTTTTGTGGAATAAATCTCGGAGTTCTGTCGTGTGATCTCGGAACAGATGATCAAGGAATCTTGTTATCCTTTTGTTGTGGGTCGCTGGGCAGAGAGTGGCAGTTTTTGCTGGTTCAGTGTTGCAGCTTCAAAAGAGCCATTGAACTGAAAGTGCTTCCATCTTGTTTTCAAATGTTGTTTAAGCATCAAACAAAGGAACTCTGAGGTCATCCACAGTTCCACAAACATGTGGCTCGGTGCCGTTAATCCTTTCCAGCTTGGACATTTGCGGTCTCTTTGGAGTCGGCGCACTCTCAGGAGCTTTGACAAGAATTAATATTTGAAAAATTGCTTGTATAAACAGGAAGCTAATTCCAGGTGGAAGCTTATAGTAACAGTTGAAGGATTTTGTGGGTTTTGGTGTGTGAGGCATGTGAGAGCACAGGGAGATGAACAGCTTGTTTTTTTGGGGGGGAGGAGAGAGAGGGGGGGCAGCCACCGTGTCTCAGTTTGACACTGGTGCTCCTCCACAAAAGAGCCTTCAGTCAGCCAACAGCGGAGATTTGAACTTCACACGTGCCTCTGAAACTATTCTCAGTTGACATTATCACAATCCAAACACAGAAAGAAAGGAACCGGGTGGAAAAAAAAAAACCAAAAAAAAAAAAACCGAGCCTCTGAAAGTTCACACCTAGTCTTCCAGCCATTCATTTTGACAGACAGCGACGCAGGCAGGAGCGAAGTCTCGTCTGAAATGTAGGACATGTTTTATACATGCCCATCTTCTTCCTTCTCCATTTTTGTTACGTGTTTTTGATTATATATTTTTTTTCTCCACACCTTTATTTGTTCACTCTGTGCCTGTGCCCCCTCCTCCCCTCTTTGTGCCAGGCATCTCATAGCTCCTTCACTCCAGCGCTCCTCGGGGCCTTTTAAGCCGCTGCGGGTAGGTGACCTTATCGCCTGAATAAAAATGACTCATTAAAAAACGACGGTGGCCCGTCACACCGGGGTAACGACATCGGCCCACGCTGACACAATAGAATAGATCAGCCTGCTGTTTTAGAGCGGTGTAGGGTAGCGTGGCTTTGGAGGCTGCATGAGCCGCACAGTTTCCCATCTCACATAGACACTGTGATGAAACTGTCAGCCATTTTGGAGGATCACACTCAGCATGCTCTACATCCTGAATGGGCAGCTCCTGCTGTTTTAGAGAACTGTGGGATAGAGAGGCCGAGCTTATGCCGGGGACAGACATGTGCCACAGCGTTTAGTCTTACACAGCCATTATTGTGAAACTGAAAGCCATTTCAGATGGTAAGACCATGCTTGAAAATACAAAATCATAAGGCTTATTATAGAGCTGTGTAAGGCGATGTGTTAGAGAGAAATTTCCCATATAAAGGCTCTGTTGCTAAGCAGTTAATTGGCTGTGAATTGTATGGTTTTAAAAGTGTACAGCGCTGCAACCTGCTACATGTGCAGGTGTCTCCGCTGAAAAGCCTGAGACTGTACGTATTGGGGGTTTTGCAGTATAGTAAAATGGAAATGTTTTACTCTGGCATCTAGGCTGGGATTGCATCACCACCTCTTAGCGCCACTTACTGCTGTGAAAAGTTTGATTGTCATACAAATGATGCCGATTAAGAATTTAATAGCCTCTGTTCATTTTTATCCTGGCTGACTTCTGTACACCAAATTGACTGCTGTCAGCTTAAAGGTCAATTAAGATGTCTGAGTTGTTGCACTGCTCACCTTTCTTTTGGGAGAAAAAAAAACTTCTAAGAAGCCGCTTTCCCTCAGACTGCTTTCTTTCTTTAATTTTCTTTTCTAAAAACCACATCTTTTTTTTTTTTTAATGGGGACACATAGTGCTGCAATGTCAGTCACTTGGCTCTGTAAAGACGTGGTGAGTTTGAGGCGGACTAATTCATTTTCGCTCAAAACTGCAGGGATGAGAGGGAACTCGGAGGGAGATCCAACAATTTTCAGTGTTCAGAATGTTTTTTTAAACAGCTGCTTAAAGAGAAAATAACTACATACATAGAAAAATAAATTAAATGTAGTCATTTTGTTTTTCTCTGTCTAATCCCCTCCAGGATGTAGGTACTGAATTGCACTTTTTCCCTCACTACAACTCCTCTACTTCTCTGGAGATGAGGAATGGGTGCTTGGGAATCCCTCAACCCCTAGACTCTCTCCCCACAGATCTACTCTTCAGCTTTGGTTTTAGTTTTATGGGCAGGTGTATCTACCAGTCTGCCTCCTCATTTAGCTTTCACCTGGTTCACAAGCGCTAATCGTGCAATCTGGTAGGTTTCTTTGCTGTTTTCTGTACCGAGTCGACGGTCTCCACAGAGCTTCCTGCCTCTTATGCTCCTTCCCTGCATTATTTAACAAATGACATTATGCCCTTCTGAATCCCATCTTCCGCTCATTCACCCACGCATCCTTTGTCCAGCCACATTCCTCTCCTCCTTTTCTCTTCCACCATCCATTTGTCCTTCCGTTTGTTTCTCATCCAATGCAGGGATTCATTACACATCGATAGGACTCTGGTTACTGCCTTCTCTCCTCTCCCTCGTGGTGCTCAGTGTCCTCGATTATGTATTTCCAAACCCTCTTTCTTCCATTCTTCTCTTGCCAACCTCCCTTCCTTTCCCTCTGTTCTGTTTTTCATTCTTCCTCTTGTTCACCATCTGGCTGAAGCCTTATCTGCAGTATGTACCCATGTCTTTACCTCACTATTTCTGCCTTCTTCTCTGCATATGTCCCTCGATCATTTCCTGTCCTCCCTCACCATTTTCCTGAGTGCTTTTGATGGAGAAGCTGGCTGTTAGCCAAATACCAGGATGGGTGGGGGTTGTGACTGTCCCCTGTTTTTTTTTTTCCTCTCTTCTTCCTGTCAGTCTGAACATCTCAGGATTTGCTATTTGCAAGGTTTTTATGCACATCATGCCCTTTCCTCCATCACTCAGTCTGCTGTCACTCTACTGTCTGCCTGCATTTCCCATGCTGCCAGCAGCTTGCATGGCCAGACTGGCAGCCGTGGCAGCTGAAGCAGTGTGGGAAATGTTTTTTTTTTTTTTTCCTCTCCCTCCCTCTTTTTTCCGGTGATGCCATCACAGAACAGAGGAAGGCAGATGAAGGTACACCAGCTCGGACAGAGTATTATTGAAGGCCGGATAGAAGGAGATGGAGAAATGAATTAAGTTTAGCTCTCAAATCATATGAGGGAAAGAGATTGGATCTGTTCTGTCCTTGTATGCTCTTCCTCCATAAACGCTGAGGCCATTGCTGGATCCCATCTTTGCCTTTGATGCTTTAGATTTATATCTTTGAACTCGCACAAAGCAGATGCTGCGTTTCTGAACTGCACATTGTTGTATGCTTTTGTTCTGGCTTGTGGTGAAGTGTCATGCTGTGTTGCGAGGTCCAGTTTTGGAAGGAGGCGCGGTACATTCTGGGCCATTTCAGATCGTCTTGCTAGGCAGTCAGTTTTAGTATGTTCCTCTGCTTTGAAAATGTGTGGGAATGGAAATCAAGAGAAGTTTACATGGAATTAAATGGCCAATTGTTTTGTTTGAAGTTATTATCCAGCTTTTGTTATGTAAAGGCAAGAGACATACTTGAATCAAACGGCTTGACATAAAATTTGGTTTTTGCTTGTTTTTTTAATAAAGAGGAAAAGGAAGATTCAAGTAACACTGAAGGTTAGTGTTACAATGTATGAACACTAGAAGGAAGTCAAAATACAGGCTATTCACAAATATCTGCTAACAGAGTCGCTAATAAAGCCTGAATTGTGCACCTACGTACATCTACATATCAACTGTGTACATAGCCAGCACATAGGATAGTTGTTATTTTACTTGTCCAATGTTATTTGTGTGGCTCTCAATTTTAATTTTTAAGTATCTGTAATTTATACCAACATTGCAGCAGTCTGTCTTTGAACCCTGTTTGAACATCACTTTTCGCAATCTTTTGTTTGTTGTCTGTCTGAGAAGAAAAGTTGCAACAGCAGGGAGGTTTTAAAAAAAATGGCTGCAAGGATTTTTTTTTCTTGAACGTTGATGGTATACTTAGTTTAGGTGCTGAATTGATGAATGGTAAGGAAATCCTTGAAGTAGGACAGTTAGGAAAAAGCTTTTGTTTGTTTATTGATCAGCACGATCCGTCAGGTTCCTCTGAAAAGCAATTCATAACGTAGATGAACCCAATGTGTCTGCACCTGTCCATCTGTTAATGGGGCTGTTACGTGGCGTTGAAAGTGATTAACAGACATGTTACAAGGGTCTGACCTAGTAAGATTACTGTCACGGAAAAGCACCTGAGTGCCACAGCTTGAATTGCTGTTAGATTAATTCATGTCTGAAAGGGCTCCACAGACGAGTAAACATATCGTCATGTCTAGGGTTAAAGTTTATATTCTGTTCTGTGGCCACTAAAGACGAGATGGTACTTGTTTTCACAAAAATATCATGTTTGGGAGTGTGGTAAATAACCTAAAGGCTCACATTCTGCCCGTCATTATTGTCTCTTCAGCGGTATGACTACCCTGATTTAGTTCTACTTAACACAGCAGTTCAGACTAATAGGCTCCTCTCAGCCCTGTGATGTGTCATATTATGCTATGTTTCACCGTTCACTCCCTCCTGTTCTCTTGAGACGCAGAGGTGAACGTAGCACAGCGATGGGCTTAGTTAAGCATGCTAGCTGAATCTGATTAGACCCCACCACCACCCCCAGAGGAACAGCTATTCGGACGGCGTGCTAGCATGGCGCGTCTGCCGCTCTAGGAGCTGGAGTGGAGGATCCCCAGCTCTCAGCAGAGCTGGCCCATCCCCGCTTCCTTTGCTTTTCCGAGATTTCCAGCTCTGCCCCTCAGACGGGCACTCATGTGTAACCAGCATATGTCAAACAACTCTTCTGAGGAATGGGGGAGATGGATGGAGAAGGAACGTGGAAAGGAGAAGAATAGAGGCTGGTGAAATGGGCCTCTGCTTGTTTGTTTGCGTTCTCTGGGGGACACCATGCGTCAGTCACTTTCTGAGCACAATTAAAGCAAATGAGCTGTTTTCTTTTTGCTCTGTTGTGAATTTCATTTGGGAAAGCATTGTCCAGAAGTACACTACATTCATATCATTTTTGTGAATTCCTCCATCAGTGTGGTTTATTTTTGTGGCCACATTCAAGAGCTCATATTAAAATCCTTTTGTAGTTTTTTTTTAAAATTTATTTCAGTTTGCTATATGCAGTCCACATCAAAAGGTACTTATTCTTACTCAGATAATCCTGAAAACAACTGAAAAGGACATCACCTCAAATCACTTTCATTCCCCAAGAACTGCCCTGCAATTTGTTTTGCATTTGAGCTCTTTTTGCTCAGCAGTCCTGCCTTAACGCAAAAAGGATG
Source organism: Zenarchopterus dispar (assembly GCA_028564865.1). Lineage (NCBI taxonomy): Eukaryota > Metazoa > Chordata > Actinopteri > Beloniformes > Zenarchopteridae > Zenarchopterus > Zenarchopterus dispar. The sequence continues at coordinate 16,649 of JAOWBL010069516.1, forward strand.
GCTTCCTTAAGCTACTACTGTTTGGTAATGCATACAGACTGCTGAGCACCGTATCTGTGCCAGCACTGTAAAAATCAGCTGAGTGACTACAGTGTTGTTGCAAAGAGTGTACACAGAATACTGGAGGTGGAATAAAACGGCAACAGTCCCAACTCGAACAGGGAGTAAGAAAGCATCGTTGGTCTTTTGAGGGGATGCATGTAAAATAGAAACTCGTTTATCATGCGAAAGTTCACACCATACACGATGATGGATTGGTGCTGCGTTCAAGTTATACCCTTAGTATTTCTCTTGGGCCTTTTTGATGAAAGGCTAGAACAGAGAGCTTAAAAAGAAATTAAGCAAAAGAGCCTGTTGAGGCTTTCGTGCCAGCCGTGACATTACTGGGGAATGATTCACCTCTGCCCTATAGACTTTGTGGCTTTTTACTACCAAAATAAAGCATTGCCAGCAATGTAATAGCCTTACTCATCACGCCGGCTCTTGTTAAGTCTCTGACTGGAGCTAAGTATCAGATGAGTATACCTCCGCTTTCAGGTACTGACCTGCCCTGCATGTGCGAACAAACCCAACACGGTTAGCAATACATAAATGAGAAAATATGCATGCATGTGTTCATTCACCCCAAAGCAACAGGTTTAACTATGTTAAACAATGTGTTTTGAAACCTGTTTTTAGTCACTTCTGTCTCCTGTCATTTGATCCTACAACGCCTGATCCCATCTATCCCAGATGACGCAGTGCCTGGACTTGTTCAGAAATAGCTGCTTCCCCCACTGGGCGTTATTCAAATGATCAATTATCCCAAACCTGCACTCCGCTGTTTTGATTTTCTCAAATTTATTTCCTTTTATTAGGTATTTGCATTGTCGGGCGAGTGATGTATTGTTCGTCATTCCAGTGGAATTTGCTGGGTGTGCTGGAAAGACGTGATGCTTGGCATTAGTGACAAAGTATCGGAAATAGTTTACCAGTGCAGGTGCTGGCAAATGAAAGAATTTGCAGCTGCCTTTTTTTTTTTGATTGAACAAACCACTGAGCGACTGAGTCACCGATCTTGGCTGGATAAGCATTTGACACGCCTAAGTCCAGTCAATCACACGTACTTGTCAAAACAAGCGTTCTTCACTCACTCATCGAAATCTTGAGGTTTCACTTCTCCAAAATGACACTCCGACTTCCAAAAGTGTTGCTTTTTTTTTTTTCTTTTTTAAGCATCTTATGCTCTTCTGGGTCTAGTTGATTAGTCTTCTCTGCAGTTCCTTTTCTTACTCTTTTTAGTAACACTGAGCGCTTCAAACTTCCCCCAGTTGTTTCCTTGAAAAGTTTGCTCATTCACTATTGTTAATCAGAGGGTTGTCTGACTGACACGTAGCAAAGATTACAAGAACTGCCCGTGAGGAAATCTAGCCTTTTGATACCTGTTTAATTCACTTGTCTCTCTTAATTACCTCTGACTTCCACTCTGCTCTTTTACCTTATTTGAATTCTCCGTGCCCGTTTTTTTGCTTTTGATTTGAGAATCAGTCTGGGGCCGGGTTTTGTTTGCGTGAGGTGCTTGTTACATGTTAAATCAAGGCTCTCTCACTAGGACTCGCTGAGAATGTTAAGTACAGCAATAACTGTTTATTCATCACACCGTCTCTGGCTCATTTTAAAAAGAAAATCTTTGACAAAGGACACGCATCGCACAAGGGTGGAAATCAATAGCAACATGAATGAGTAGCCACTGTTCTGGTGGAAACACAAGTTAACGCATGATTTGAAGGACTCTGCGAGTTTTACTCTGCCCTGTCGGGTAAATCTGATCCCCCTTCAGCTTATCAAAAGAAGTATGTATTGTTTTCATCCTTTTTTTCCCAGAGTCCTTTGCAGACCCTAACCTTTTCTTTTTGTGTGTGTGTTTGTAGGTTCCCTCACCAACGGACAGCTGAATGGCTCGGGGTCTAAAGGCAGCCACAAAGAAGATGGGTCCCTGCGCTCTCAGGGGCTGCACGGGAGCAATGAGTACGGCGAAGACGGTCCTGCAAAAAAGAGGTGCGCTCATCTGTGTTTGTGTGGTTCCCCCTCCTGTTTCTGTTTTCTGGAGAGCTTTAAAGAGTTTGTTTTAGTGTTAAACTGCAGCCCTGAAGATGTTTTCTAAATATGAGCTCATACCAAACATTGCTGCTGCTGATATTGCGAGCATAATGAGAAAACTTGCAGTCGAGATACAAATTGTGAACACAGCTGAGTTCCGATGAGTTTGCAACGTGATACCAGCCAGGTTCACGTTCTGCTCAATGTTTTATGCACACATGGTTTATCTTCGTCTCTTTCTCTGCTGCTCTTTCTGTAATTTATTTTCCCCGTCTACCCACACCCCCCTGCACATCCTCTGTAAAAACATCCTCCGAAAAAATCAATTCAAAATGTTTCACTGAAACATCGCTCTTTGGACTGATTTATAAACTGACTGTGTGCACTCTCTTTGTCATTTTTTTCCTTCTTTCTCCTTAGACTCCGCTCTTTCTCTCTTTCTGTCAGTGTTCTGGAGTAAAAATGCATTCAGGTCCAGGTTTCTTGTCAGTATAGAGACAGAAAATGGGAGCCAACAAAGAAGTGTAAATGCTTACAAATATTTAAACATTGCCACACTTCCAGTCTTCTAATCCAAATGTACATTTTATTCATTTTACAATTAGCAACTTAAAAAGAATATTGTAAAGCATTTCCAGGAAAATCTTTTTTTTCATGATTGCGTTTAGATAATGTGGGAAGTAGTGAAACTGATTATTCCTGTGAAAAATGGCAGTTTTCAGAGAAATTATTGATTTCTTTCTTGAACATTTCAAAATGGAAAATAGGACTGCCGAATCATATGCTATGGAGTGTACAGCAGATTTTTAAGAAATAAATAAAGGGAAGACAAAGATGTTTTTTCTCCACATCACTGACACACACACACACACACACACTGCACCGACTTATGAAAAACACATGCCATGAGCCTTATTTTTCTTACGTTTCTACCCTCGAGCCGCCAGCTATCCCTGGTAGCAGGTGTGTGTGTGTGTGTGTGGGAGCATTGATGCATGCCTGCCTGGTTGTGTGTCCGTTTTTTTGTTTTGCTGCTGGTCCTGCCCCCCCCCCCCCCCCCCACACACACACACACACCCACATT
>JAOWBL010069517.1:0-19797 GCA_028564865.1 Zenarchopterus dispar
ACATATATATACATACATACACACACACACACAAGTACTGAGGGTCCTTCATGAGCTTTTACTACAGCTCAGCAAGCCTCCAGGAATCCAACCAACCAAAAAACAGTTGAACCAAATCTGCTTGTTGTCAAAAGTCTATTCTTGTTATTCTTGGTCTTTTTCTGTCTGAAGGAATTAAAGGCTTTTGGAGTTATGTGGGGTCCAATGTTACTCTAGAGGTAAGAAGACAAAAAAAAAAAGTCAAGATGCTTTGGAATAAGACTGTCCATCAAAACCTGAATTAAGGGGCATGAGAAATCTAGGAGGTCAGAGAACCAGGGCAAGATCATAGCAGAGAACTGTTACAAACAAACTTGCAAACAGAAAAAAACAAAACAAAACAAGAGGCATAAATACTCAGGGAGGTGGTAGCCAATAAACACAAATGTATGGCAATCCGTACCTGAAATCTGGTATTAGACAAAGGTATGAGACAAAACAGAACAAGCTTTTCCAAAATAAAACAGTAGGTAAACTAAAATAGAACATACAGACACAAAAGACAAGGTCAAACTAAAACACAGAAACAAGGAGCACAACAAAACCCATGAAACTTGACGCTCCAGGCCCTCAGGCTGCATTTCAATGAAAACAGATACGACAGTGGAAACACCTGCATGTGTTCAGGAACACATCATTTGTTATTGGACTTAAAAAGGGAAGTTAAAACTGTAGGATGGAAATGAAAAGCATATACTGTATAAACAACATGTCGAAATGCATTATTGATGCCGCGTCCTCTGGGACGAAGAGGAGAGAAGCCATCCAGCTTGTTATCAGCCAGCAAGCTTGATAATGCCAACGGGGATTAATGCACATGGCATTTTCACGTCTGTGAAGACAACTTTAATGCTGCATGATATTTACAGGTTTTGGAGTCTTCTTGATAAAAGAGCATAACTGTTGAACTGACCTGTCATCTCCTGATAATGTGAAGAAAAGTTCAAGGCTTTAGGAAAACGTTTCATTCCCAAAACTACGTCAGCAACTCTTTTATCATTGTTAATAGATGAGAGGATGCAGCGCAGTGGTAACATGCTAGCCTCCAAATATTTTTTAAAAGAGTCACTTCAGTTATTAAAAAAGGAAAAAAAAAACATTTAATATGTTTCCTTTGTACTTATTTGACCAGAAAATGTAGTAAAGAATATTTACCAGTAATTACAGTTTTTTGAATTATTATTCACATTTTACACTTTATTGAACCTGTTGTGCTCTTGGACTGATGTGCAGCTTTGACCACTGCATATTTATATGTGGGGACTAGTTTGCATAAAAATAAATGTTTTGATTTAGTGATCTGTGAATGTTTAGCAGTTTGGTTGTACTGTGGGGACATCTGCAGCTTTATTCGAACCTGCTCGCTGGATTCTGTGTGGACGCTGCATGTTCTCCTTGTGCTAGCTTTCTCCAGGTGCATCACTCTCCTCCAACGATCCGATAACATGCACGACGGGTTTATTTGTGGCTCCTAAATGAGCGTGGTGTGTTTGTCTCTCTGTGGTTGCCCTGCATAGACCGATGGCCTGTCCTAGGTGGGCTCTGCCTCTCAGCTGATGATGCTGGGGGTAGGGTCCAATCCCTCTCCAAACCTGAACAGCGTGAAGCCCCATGAAAAATGGATGGCTCTGTAAATATTTGCTCTATAAATTCCCTAGTATATACCAGCTTATGAAGAGCCGACTCAATCAGCTCCAGTAGTGTGTGTCGTATAATAATGACTTTCTTTAAGTCAGTTTCTCCTCACCAGAAGGGCCCGGGCGCCTTTTGCCAGATGTCTTTTTTATTCCCCGCTGCCCGTTCCAGTCGGTTTCTCCGCTCTCTGGAGGGTCTGTGTGTGATTTATTTATCCTATCTGCACATTCGGTGCCAGGAACACACCCTGACAACTCGCAGGACTATGGGAACGCTGCTTCAAGCCTCTGTAGAGTGTCGAGAAGGGGATGGTAAATCAGCGTGGAGCTGAAGATGTGCGGCAGAACTGTTGCAGGGCTTCATCAGAAGGTTTAAAGGAGAGCCTCGGAGTCTATGAATTTGTTGAGGTTATTTAGATTCTGGGGTTTTGAGTGAAAGAAGCGTCAGTAGCTCCCATTACTCACTGTCAAATGCTGGCGAGATACAGCAGAAGACTCTGTTCTGGTTTCTTTTGATGCTGAACAGGCGTTGGAATTCAGATTTCCCAATATTGGCAGGAGTTGATCATGATTAAAGAATGAGAATGTGTGGTGTTGGGAATGTCTCTGGCATGTCTCTTTGCCTGCAACCTCTAATCTCTGCTGTTTCATCTCATGCCATGCACATTTCTCAGAGGATAGTCAAATATTGCACACGCCGTTAATGTCTCTGCTCTGACTTTGTGTGCACTCGATGCCAGCTGCACTCACTAAGGAAAAAGAAAAGGCAAATTAAAAAAAAAACAAAAACAAGAGGAAGCCACTTTTTGGGGTCAGGCCTTCCTGTTTTACAAACTGATTCCTGATTGACTCCTACCATGTGACATATCTGACCACTGACACCTTTGTGGTCCATTCACATGTGCATCCCTGAGAAGTAATATATGCCACAAATGAAATTTTCTGAGCATTTCAAGCATGACGTGAGCAAGTTGAGAGGTAATTTGGCTGCATTTATCTAATAAGTTGTGATTTGAAGAAAAATAAAATGCTTTGCAGCCTGAATGCTCTTTTATTACAACTGCTTATTGGGTGGAAATGATGGAGAACAAAACTCTCCTGGTGTGACAAAGGCATAAATTTATCTTTAACATGGAAACTTGCTTTGTTTCACCAGAAAAAAAAAGGTTAATAATGATAATAGAAACAGGGAGCAACAGAAGCTGCTTTCTCAATGAGTTTAACTCAAATCCTCTAAATAAAGCTCTGGTATGGTATATTTATGCATGGATGGCCTTCAGTGGGACGTTCTCAGCTGCCGATTAAAGAAGCCATATTAATGAGATTCATTGACAGTCTAATGAGGGAACAGAATGCCCCCCCGCTGCGTCTGTCTGTGTCAGCCCTCTTCTCGTATGTTGCTCTTTTTCTCTGTTTCCTCGTCTCTGCTTGTCTCTACCTCACGGAGGCGACCGTGTTTTCCCTGGAACGAGGCGGCGGGGGGTCTGTCTGTTTTCCAGCAAATTCTGTAATGAACTCAGTTCAGAGGTTGGTCCTTCAGCATCTCACTCTTCCCACAGCCCGGCTGTCTCTTCCTCCTGAGGGGCTTTGAGCGGGCGGACCGGCCTGCCAAGACACACAAATACAAAGCTCGTTGGGATTTGGGTGCGGGCGGCGCCACGTGAGAGGCAGGCAGCTGGGCCACATTAACAGGAGTAAAGACAAATGGGCGACTGCTGCAGGGTTTTTTCACCTATAAGGAGCGAATCACTGCCTATTAGGTACTGTCGCTCAAATGATTGCTCCAGTAAAGGTCTGTACAATGGTTGTGTGTATGTGCTTGTGTACTCTGTGTGCTGCCCATCAGCCATATCCTGATGGATCCATCTTTGGACTCGGTGGAAGACTGTTCAGAGAAAGAAGAGGGCCCAGATGTTTTAGTTCAGTAAGCTGAGGGATGAGTTCATGGGGAGAACATTTGAGGCTTTTAGTTCTGTTAAATCCAGAGAGAAACTCTTAATCCAGCCAGTATGAGGTCAAATGTATACATATCCATATAAACCTAAAACTGGAGATACGACCAATGTTATTTTTTTTAAAGTATCTCTGACATAAAACCTTTTTGTTAAAAAGTGCTTCTGGACAAAGATGGAAAACAAAAGCATTAACCAGATGCAGAAACGGAAACAGAGGTGTTTGAATGTTTATGAGTGAGAATTATTAATATATATAAAGTTTTCACAGATTTTGTGGCACTACGCAGCCTCCAAGTGCTGCAACTGTGAAACATCTGAAGATGACAAGTTCACACCAAAAATAAATGAGACTAAAAATACGAGGGTGGTATACACGTAAACATCTTCATCAGAATATTTTCTTTAATATTAAGGTCAGTCATTAGATATTTGTTGTCCACGCAAACATGCGAAGCGTCTCCAGAAGAGAGGTGACCATTCCTCCCTCTCGACATCTGGGTCTGTATTTAATTTCCACCAAATCAAAGCAGCTCCATTTTTTTCTGTTTTAATTTTTTTACTCCAGCCTTTGTGATCTTTAACTTTCCTATATTTTCTCATCACTGTCTCATATTTCTTCCAACACAGCACATCCAAACCCCTGTCTTGTGCAACAAGTCTAGAAAAGTCCTTGCACTTGGTGTTTTCTTTTTCCTTATTGCACCATCTAACTTCATATGTTCAGCTCTTGTTCTCAGAAATGATCACGAGGAAGGTGATGTGTTCATGGCCACACGCTGCCATAGCTGTGTAAAAGAAAATCTTGAGACACCGCTCATCACCAGGACATTTGTTTTTGTTGTGTCTTTCATAAGAACGTGACAATTAAAGTGCAGTGTTTCCAGCTCCATTTTTAGTGAACAATAGGACTGGTTCTGGTGCCTCAGAAAGGCGCTAAAAAGTGAGCAGATATGGATTGACTCCAACTTCTGACAATTTTAAAGTGGAGGTAGAGGAGGAGGGAGGGTGCATTGCATAAAAAAACCCCCAAACCTTTCTTTGTCACTAAGTGGAAATGTGCCTAAAGGAAATAGCTGAGACTGTGACTGGGTGCAGCAGGAAGCGGAGGGGAGGTGGAGGTGTTTGCAGCCTGACCTAAGCGCATCTCATTAGGCAGAAGCGTGTCTTAGAGTTCTTGATCCTGTTTAAAAAACGAAAGAAAAAAAGGCTCCATAAGGTCACACACTTGCTTGTACCTGTAAATTGAGCGTCTGCAGTCTTGGAGCAGTGACAAAGAGAGGGGCTAGTAGAGGTCAGGTGGTGGAATAGAGCGCTGGTTGAACTCTGATCTCCAGCACCTGCGATGAAAAAACCCACAAACTCACAAACAGCCACCTGGGGAAAGGTTCCCCTGTACAGTCTGTTAGTGAACGCAGCATCTGAGACGGCGTCTGTGCATTATGATCGCCATCATTTCACCCCTCTCAAGGAGCTAAAGCCTTTTGCTGCTTTACAAAGAACACATACATGCCTTTTTGTAAAATATCCATAGGAGCAGATAGCAATTATTTGCAGAACCTTAAATCTGTTCACATAATAATAAAAGTGCGAAGACATCAAGTCAATGTTACACATGTTGTTTTAAAACCTATATGCACCATAGAGCCTTCACGGGTGCCAGTTACGTTTGCATGATGCATCCTTACTCCATTATGGATGCTGGGTTCAGCTGTGCGCTGATAACAAGCAGGATGGTTTGTCTCTTCTTCTGCTCAGAAGATACAGATATACAATATTTATTTCCCAAAAGTATTTCAGATCTTAATTCAACTAACCACAGTACAGTTTGTTTTTTTTTAAATTTCCCCTCAGTCCTTCTTCCATGAGCCTGGTACCAAAGATTGGAGCTGTGTGTCTAAAATTTGTTTGTTTTCTTGTTGTTGTTGTTTTTTTTTAAAAATTTGTCAAGATTCTACCAACACATGTAGTATTAAACACCTTTAATATTTGAGCAACATGTTTGAGCTCGTGTCCTTCATCAGTATTTCATCAAGGTTATCCTGAAGAACGCTACGGGGTAAGTTTCATCAAATATTAACGTTTTGTACTGCAAGTGTTGCCGGAGTCTGACCTTTCTCAGGACTTTTCTCCTCTCTCTGCACCTTGGAAGTTGGTGAAGTTGTTCCAGAATCTGAAAGAAGAGTTTTAACTCTCATTTGTGGATGTACAGATGAACTGTCTTCACTGATGATGTTTTTTTTTTGTTTTTTTTTTCAGGAGCCCAGGCAGTAATTTCCTGCTAGAATCATGTCTGTTTTCAGTCGACTGCTTCGCAAAGGTCATTCGCTTTCCGTATTGATCTCTAAGCTCGGTACTTCCTAAGAGATTCTCTCACTCTTTTAGTGTTATCATATACTTTAGTTCTTGAAATTGAAAACTCAGTGCAATTTTTAACTGTTAAATCACCACACTGTCAGGCTACCTGAAGGCTGTTTGTCTAGGTGTAGGGGTAGTGGTGGGGTTTTTGAGCCACAGCAAGCTTCTCAGTTGTGCATCAGTTGGCAAAGCAGAGCTGAGTTTGCTCCTTCGAAAGGACACGGTGACATTTTGGGAATTAGCTTATTTGCTGTCCGCCCAAGAGTTCAATTAGAGGGTATATACCGCTTATATGAGCACTCATCTGGATCCTGTTGGACATCTGTGGAAAGAGCTGAGACATGCAGTCTTGAGAAATCACACTTCAAAGCTGAAACAGTTTGTTCATAAGGAGAGAGCCAAAACACCTGTCTACAGGTGCCGAGGTTTCATTGAGAAACCATTCGTCATATCGTCAGTGTTTTCTAGGGGTGATCATTTGTCCAGATTATTATTTACGTTTTTAAATTCTATTTTCATTTATTATAGAACCATAATTCAAAAAAGTATATGATTTTTTTATGTTTACGTTTGTCAGTTTCATGTTATTTCAGTGAGAATTGTGGATGTTTCTTTCTTCAGCCGAAGGTTTCCGACAAATTTGTCCATGAGTGTACTTTGTGACTTGTGCTTTTACGTTATGTAGAAGTAAAGTGAGACTCTGCAGTCTGATGAACAGATACATACAAATAATTATATTTGAATGTTGGTCAAATGTTTCTTACAGAATAAAGGTGGCAGAGTTTTTGCAGCAGTGGCTCCCTCCCTTCCCCTCAGTCTGAGATCTGTTGACTCTGTGATCTCTTTTAAAAAGCAGCTAAAAACGTATCTTTTTAAACTTGCTTTTGCTTAGTTCTCTTTGTTTAGATGTTTGATGTTTTGTTCTGTGTTTTATTGTGAAGCACTTTGTGTGAGGGACTCTGACCTGAACTCACTCTGGGTGTTGTCACGTTTTTTTCTGAAAGACAACGCATTGTTTCCAACTTCAGCACGTATTATGTTGTCTACTAACTTCAATTGATTTGGGTTTTAAATTATTGTCCTCCCCTGTGATCCTACATGGGCTTAAGCAGATATAGAGAACAAATGAATGAATGAATTAGAAATCATTGCTCTGAGTGTTAATTTATTGTACACATAGTGTCCAAACATTTATGCAGAAACGCGGTTGTATTTTGGTTAAATCGTTTTGTCTCCAACTGTTCGTGCTGCAGGCCAAATGTTCTTTATGGTCAATAAATAAACTGAAGTCTACATTTCACCCAAACAACAAAGAGCACAAGAAAGGAGGAATTACACCAGCGGTAACCTCTTCCTCTATGACTCTTGTACCATCAGAAAAAAAAAAATCTTCAATGCACACTTTGATTGCTCCCTTTCCTCACAAATTAAAGCTTTTTGACATCTATTATAAATATTTGAACCATTAATTACTGATGACTCGGGCAAAGTTAATATTTGGTTTCTCAGAGGAAGAGGAGGAGGAGGATTCCTCAGACTGACCACCCAGATGGAAAAGATGAGCTCATTTCTGGCCTGGTGAACCACTTTACCCTTTGCTCTCAAACACCAACACGTCACAGTCGTGTTCCTGAGGATTCAGTCAATCGCTTCACCAGTGGACACACAAGTCATGGGAGACCAGTTAAGCCTTTTATTGGGTTCATACCAGACAGACAGTGGGGAGACTGATGGAGCAGGGAGTGGACACTGCATTTGGGAATGGTCTGCTTCCACCTATAGACCGTTATAGGTCTCCTCGGGCTTTGAGACACCTACAGCCAGAGGGAGACGCATGTTGCACCTGGGCTCAGACTAAAATAGGAGTTTAACCTTTCATTTCCTCTATCTGGCTTCCAGCTTACACCATGTTCCCATTCCAACTCTTTGAAACAAATTTCTCAGTTTGCTTTTGTTGTGGGGTCTTTTCACCAGCTCCTGTCAAACGATGCAAGCTGTGTTTCTACTTCTGACTTCTCAGAGTTTAGCTCTGAACATCTTCGCTGCAACATTTTTCTTCTTCTTCAGCTCCTCAGAACACCAGGGTTGCCTCAGTTTTGTCAAAGAAAGTTTCCCCTTTGATTTCCGATGACTAATGACCTGCTGCCTCCAATCACAGAGAGGAAGAAAAAGCTAGAAGAGCCTGAGTAGAAAATATACTGCACACTGTTGATGTCATCAGTCATCAGGTCAGCTGCAGGGATTATTGAACGCACCTGACTCGTACCGATCTTCCCCTCTCTGCTGACGGCTCTTCGTGACACACATGTGACCTCACATAAAGTGAAAGCCTTTGTTACTGGGAGGAGCTCGCCCAGTAAACCAGGATGTGATTGACTCCACCGCAGGGAGTAAGAGGTGAAGTCTTAGAGATTGTCCGTCTGAGTAACTGAGTTTTATTTCATAAATTTCACTTGCCGTTTCCCCAGCCCGCTCTCTTGCATCCAGTCTTCCAGTGAGCTGAGCAGTTTACAGCCCACGAGAGAGAATTTGTTGCTATATTGCCTTTGTCACTTTGATTCATGCGAGGCGCACTCCTGTGTGTGTTGTTGCGCAAACCTGAGCCTGTTCTCCTGCTGCACCGCGCCCTCCTCCTCATGTTATTAACTTAGCATCTTAGATGTGTCCTGTGAGAAATGAGAAGACACAGTCGGAGGAAAGTTTCCTTTTTCTCCTTCTAAATGTTTCTTCTCACCTCCCACAGTACGGCTTCCTGCTGATTGAACTCAGGCTTTGACATATTCTAGCCTCTGCTTCTAGCTGAAGGTGGGTGGATGACATGAAAAACAGGAATGAGACAGCGTGTGATGGAGAAGGTGCAGCGGCTGGCAGTGCAGGATAACACTCATTAGTGTGTGCGTGATTGGCCGTTTCTGCTGCCGCAAGGTTTCTGTCACTTGTAAAAAAAAAAGAAAGAATGATCATATAAAATGAGGTGAAAGATCAGGGTTCTGCTTCATCAGTGATTATTTCATCACATTAAACACTCGTGGCAGCTGTTTCGTTTGTGTTGCTAAAGCTAAAGCACCATCTGTTCTATCACCATGAGCTTTTTCCAAAGTAAATATCAATTGCAGTTTCATATGAAGGTATATTTGGCAATTTATAGGAAGCCTCATCTGTCTCCTGCAATCTCCGAAAGCAAAAATCGGCAAAAATCATCTTTGGACTCCCACGCTGGTCATCTCTTGCAGCAACTGTAACAGCACTATGTCACACATCAACATCGATGTTCAAAGATGACTGTTACCTGAAGCTTACTTAAAGAGCTGCACTGTGTGACAGAAGCAACTAAGAGACACAAAAATGTAATGATGGAAGAAGATTTTTGAAAACAAAAAGCATCTTGAGAGGGACTGAGCAACGGACCAAATGAGTGAAAAATCTCAGAGTTGTAAGAGTGACTTTAAGACAGTCATTACCAGCTATTATTAGATGGGAATGAGAATAAAATTACATAAATGGAGCAGTTTTGAGTCAGAACGTGTTTGAAGAAAAGTCTAAATTAATAGTGCCAATGGTGTTAAGGTTCTATTTTAAGCCTTTAATAAGACTCAAAAATGTAATTCCACTAAAGAGATAGCATTGACAGGGCCCCTACAGATAAATTATTTTAACTTTTTATGTATTCAAAAGGTGTTTATAAAGGATTGTTTGTTCAGGCATCTCCATCTAGTCGCTGACATCTTGTCAAGTCAACGGCCAAATGTCTACCAAAGTTCATGATTTGTGCTTCTAACACCTCCCTGTTTTATCATAAATATCTAAGTGCTGAACTAGTTTTATAGAAGCAGAGCCTATGAACTAGCAAAGGGATGGAGATGTCTCTACCAACGGTCCTTTTTCTACACTTTTTATAACACAACTAAAGTTAAATTAGCCTGTTTTGCTTGTAAAAACTGAACTGAAAAGTTCAATTCATGTTGTTTGGGTCCCAAACAAAAGTTTACACACTTTACCATCTAAAAACAGACCACAGCACAAAGACTGCTTTAACCATAAGTGTCATTTTAAGTCCTATTTCATTTTAATTATTTATATTTTTTAGCATCATCATTTTGCACAAAAGTAAAGCAACAATCTGAACGTGTATTGTTTATATTGAATTTGTTTTTATTAAAATTTTCTTACAATATTGTTGTTAATATGATACTAGAAAAATAATTAAAAACACAGAACCCAACATGCAATTGTAGGCCTTGTGAATTTTTTATTTGTTATTTTATTTTAGTAACCTGGGTAACTGCTCAAAATTGCTCAAACTCAAAACAAGCTCAGTTCTTTCTAAAAAAATGTGTTTCTTTCTTTTTAGTTAACTGATTAAAACTAGAGCTTCTAAGCCAGATAATTTTACTTGAATGGTCTTACCTTTTAACTCGGTGGTGTAGCCGAGCAGACGGCAGGATGTGGACCAACCAGAACTCAAACCTCGCCATCCTGTCTTAGATCCTGAGCCGCAGCTGCTGTGTTGAGATACTTGATTGAGATTTTTAAATAGATATCATCCCCAGAAATACCTGGTAGTCACTTCGAAACTATCTTTAAGAGTTTTTCTGTTTTTAACCCCTTTAAACCTAAAATGCTCCAGAAGTATCCCTTGTAGTGTCTGTGGACAGTTTCAAGTACGACAGAACCTTCCCATGTAAAAACCAGCTAATGTGGACTGTATCAGAGTAAAGATTAGAGATTTGGAGAGAATTTGGGCATAAATTTGGAGAATATTAATGTTTATAGGTACATGTGTGACAGGTAAAGGTAATTCAGACCGTCTGTATTTGGACTTAGCACTTTCACGTGTGGTGGTCGCTACAGTGGACAGCCGGTCATTTCTGATATGTGCATGAATCTGGATGATCTACTTGCACATTAGTCACTTCCGACATCAGGGAATTTTTTTTTTATGTGCATTTTCAAATAAAGAATTTTTTTTGTAGTTAAAAACTCAAATCCATGCCATCCACTCCACCTGGGGTGCTCTTTCACAGGGCTGATGGTCTGTCTGAACCCCACAGGGCAGGCCGAGGTCCGGCTGGGATCCAGCGGCGAACTGCGTTCCCCGACGGGGGCTTTCAAAGGTGATGTCTATAACAGAATCACGTCTGTTTTTACTGCCTGGCTTGAGGCCCAAAGAACTCAGCTTAAAGCAACTGTACAGCGTCTGTGACTGTCTCTGTCCCGACTACTTTGACAAATGTTGAGGGAACTTTTTTTTAAAACGAGTTTATGTTTGTCAAACATAGTTGGAATATTTCAGGCTTAACACTTCATAAGTTGACTTCAAGTAAGTTAAATTGAAGAGTTAAGCGATTTCCGTTCTGTTTTTATTTACTTTTTACTCAGCATGGCAACTTTTGTGGAAATATTATGTGGAACAAATTTTGGACTGGTCATATTTTGTATCTTGGATTTTTCATCCATAGTGTTATTTTATCTTTTATCTTAGACTTTTGCTGCGGTACTTAAATACTTTGTTTTCAGAGTCTTGAGAATGCTTCCTCCTGGAAAGTTTTTTTTTTTACCTTCTCCTTCTTTTTTAACATCAGGTCACTATGTTGCCATAAAGAGAAGAATTTCCTTGTATGTTCATATCCTCCAGGCAGTGCACGTCTAAGAGGTCAAGAGCTCTTCTAAAAGTGGAACTTTACGACTGCGTAGCCAGGATTGATTTTCCATCTCCGTGGATCTGTCGTTACTTCATATCAAGCATTTTTTTAAAATTCGTTTTTAAGTTGTCGCCAAAGAAATGTGTTTTTAGTTGTAAGAGAAAGTTGGCTAAACATGGCTCTGCAGATGAAATTTGATTTTCTGGGCCAGAATCAAGTGACATATGCTTAGAGAACTATTTAATGAATAGGTCCCAGAGAGCTGCTGTATACGCAGAAAAAAAAAAAGTGTGAATGTGCGCATTTTAGCGCAAACATTTTGCACAGAGTGACTGCGGGGTTATTGACTTTCACCATATGTTTATAATCTGTTTGTATGTGGAAGTTTTGTATGTTCACGAGTCATTAGCTGTGTCCATCTACAAACATTCAAAACACTCGAGTCAAAGCTGCCCATTTTCAGGACGAGCTTCTATACTGAGTCCTTGTTGTTCTGAAATAATCACAGCATTTTGGACTTATGCTGGATGCTATTATGGAGGCACCACAGAGTAAAAATAGATGGCTGATAATGAGGATAATATGACCACTATTAGATTTACCAAACCAGAAAGAAAAAGACATAATCTGACACAGTCTGCTTGCACATATTTAATTGAGTTCTGTGAATAGTTGTTGTGTATTTCAGACTTAACGGCATATTATAAAATGGAAAATGGGTTGGATTAGGAGTGTTTGTGCATCATGTTGTCTGAAGTCTTAATTATTTCTGTTCCTCTGTCAACTTTGTCAGCAGTTCAGTTTATTTTTTCCTCTTTGTTTCCCTCCCCATCCCTCCTCCTCACTTTCGGTACAGAGTGGACTTGCTTGCCATGTACTTTGTGGTCCGATTTTATAAGAGTGAAAGTGACAACACAGGAAAGCATCTGTCCCCAAAGGGATGCGATGTCCTTCTGCCTCAGTGGTGAGCAGGAATCATCCGTCCCTAAATGAAAGCCTCAACCCAAACTCAGTATGACAGATAGGACGAAGGCTCAGTCAAACATGGCAACACTTGGATTCTCACTCCGGTCGGGGTCCATGCTTGCATCTACCACTGCGCTCATATAACCTGAGCTCTTAAATACATCACAACAGGTGAAGATGGTTTGCTTCATTGCCGCGGCCAGAGAGTCTGCGGTGAGAAATGGCAGCAGTGACGTCGCTGCTGTCATAAATCGCTCACGGAGGGGTTTTACTGGCTTGTCTGCTTTAGTGCATATGCAGTCATGCTGGTAAACCTCAGAAGTCTGCTCTGTGACTCCACAGAGTAATGACGGGCCTCCTGGTTAATGGGGAAAGCAAGCGGCGGTGGAAGCTTGTGTTTTTCTGGCTCATCTGGGTTAGATTAGAGCTCGCCTGCACTTTACTGTCGCAGTGAAAGTGGAGAGGAGATAGAGGTTTTAGGAGATGAGGAGAGCAGAGAGTGAGGAGGGAAGCGGTTAAAACAAACCAAAAAAAAAAAACAATGACATGTACAGAGAGCTCATCAGGATTTGTGATGAGCTCGGCCATCCTATGTGCTGAGCACAAGTCAGAGGCATAAAGCCTTGAGAAAGGCCTTGTGTTACAATAAAAGCGGAAAAAACCTCTAAGGCAAGAGACCATGAATGAAAGCAGAAGGTCCAGTACTGGGAGCTCAGCCAGCTCTGATAACCTGTCCTGGCATGTCCTTGCCTGCTGGCCATGACCGCACATTAGCGTTTCCCCTCAACGTGTATCCGACCGAACCCCTCCTCCTCCTCCTCCTCTTCCTCCTCTGCCAACACAATATATGGCCCCAAGACTCTGACAGTCACTCCATGCACCCCAGAAAAACACAGGAGCAAGAACGTCGGGTGGTATCCATATCGCTCGGTGCAGGTTGGTGTTGTTTCAACGGTTTGCCAGTTTCTTTGTTCTGTGAAGTTCTTACAGAGTCACAGAAACAAATGACAAACATGCTGGAACTAATAGTTTCTTCTCCTGACGACTTCAGGAGACTCAAAGCCTCAACATGGCTCACTGATGATGCTCCACCGCTATCTGTTTTTTATCTCGCAGCTGGGATATGTTTTAATAAACTCTATAAATCAGTTTTGAAAGAGAAGAGATTTTCGTAAGTGCCATTTTTGGCATGTATGCAGAATAAAACTTGTCAGTGACTTAATCCAGGCTTTTATACAGTGAGCTGAGCTGAGCTGAAGGATTTGGAGTCTGTCGTTCTGTTTCAGCTTGTTGTGCACCCTTCGTGCAGACAGGCTTTCTAGGTCAGGCCTAATTGATGACCTGTATTAACAGAGAGTGGCGTTTGTGTGTGTTTGTGTGTGTGCTCGTATTTACATGTGTGTGAAACTGTCCTGGATTTCGCTTTCTCACTGTCCTCAGGCTCTGCTTAAACCACCTTCAAGTACCCACAAAAGCCCCTCCTCTCTGCTTTCCTGGGACCGAGACTTTTTTTTTTTTTTTGACCCAGAGGCGTAGGAGTGTGTGTGTTTATATATGTGTTGATGTATTTGTGGGAATGTTCTGCTGTCATTTCAGTCGAGCCAGAATTGGTTGACACTGTACTCTGTCTCCACATGGGGTCTGGTTTTCTCCCACACCCCTTCACACCGAAGTGGCAGATCGTGTGGGTCTGTTGTCTGAACGTATAACATCCACTCAAACAAACATTATAAACCAGTGTATGTGGTTGTAAACTAACTGACAAAAAACAGTGACTGCAAATAACAAACAGTCTAATAGGCAGGAAAAAAAAAATACCCTCCTTTTTAAGTCATTCATATGTTTTTCAGCATGGTGCGATACTGCACGCACAAAGTGAGATCGCAAAAGCAACACCAAAAATAATGTCATATAAGAATATTTAAATTTGTATTAGAGTAAAGGTAGGATAAGTGAATTTATAGAAAACAAAGCAGGGTGCAGGCTGCACCTACTCTGTTTCCAGATTATGGCGTCAGGCCTGTGTATGAAGAAAATTCAAACGCTGATTTTAACAAAAAGAAATTGCATGATTTGCTTACCCTACCTTTAACAATAGTCAAAGGACATTTGTTATTTTAATGTCAGATGTTAGACCTTGTTGTTATTGTTAATCAGCTGATATTTGTGCTTTATTAAAGGCCATTGCATCGGATTGATGAGGTTCAGATTCTCACACACCGTCTGCATCACATCTGTGTGGACGTTGCCGATTGTCACAGAAGCACACTAGTTTAACCAATTTTGTCACAAAAACTATTTTAATAAACAAATCATCTCTTTCAAGTTAATTTAAAGAAATTTCTGACTCGAGTCTGAATCAAGTCCAGGTCATATGACTTGAGCCCACATCTCTGGTGACCACATCCTAACCTCAGTCAGCCTGGTGAGCAGCGACTTGTTACTATTTATGAAGGTAAGAGCGGAAGGTGTGGGATTATTGACAAACTAATTATGTTTAATAAAACAATGTAAAAAACTACCAAACTGAACTGAAAAAGACTTTCTTTAATATCATGAAACATTCATAGCTGATCCTGGTGGAGGATGTGCTCTCTAATCATCTGGCATAACTGTGAAGAAGCCACAGCTCTCCTCAACATCTTTATCTTTGCCTTTCATACACTTGACAGAACTGTTTTGAAGTGCTCCTGTCAGTTTATAAACCATGTCATCCCGAATGGCGCTCTTTGATCAGCTATGATCAACGTGGAATATGACTGGTAAATGGGCTGAATTGAAGTGTGAGGATTTTTCTTTGTACATGGAAGTTCGGAGTTTCAGAGTTCCCAGTCAGAAGTTTTAACAGAAACCCCCCCTTGAAGTTAGAGTTTAAACCCAGAATGACGGAGAAAACTCGACTCTACAGTCCAGCATGGCTGCCATAATTTTTTTTTATCATTTTAATGTTTATAACAGCTCTGTCTTATTTTATTCTCATTACAGCAATACAATTAGACAGAACTACTGTATATGACAGAACTGACATAAGATATACAGATAATACTGTTCATTTGTTAACAGAGGCTACGCTGTTTACATGCGCAAAGACTGAACTATGCATGTGCATCACTGAATTTGCATTTTCAACACTTGCTTCTAGCTGTTCTGATGTTAGTCTGGTGTTTTGAAAAGTTCATTTTCCAGTTTTGAAACCCAGACAGTCATTTCAGGCATGATGTCACTTCCGACTTCCGAGGTAAATGGTATGCACAAAGGGCACCTTTTAGACGTTGTATAACATAGTGTATTGCTCGAGGATAGTTCATCACATGCTGGAGCTCATGGTCGAACTTCAAACTTTCTTATCAGAGGATGACCAACACTACCTGGAGCAACACATGAAAGGACTGGAGCAGTAACTCAAACCCCAAGATGTTCCTAACAGACAAAAGGCTTTAATTGTCAACGGTGGAAATAGCACATCACTGAATTTTGATATTGGCAAAATAGAGAAGATGTTCTATCTTTGTGTTTCTTTGATGCACTTTTGTGTAGTAGTATTTTAGATTTTAAAAAAGATTTTAAACAAGAGTTCTTCTGTGTTCTGATGCACTATTTTGATTAGTTCCTGTTTTATTTTGAAAGTCTGTGTTGTTGTTGTGTTTAGTAAAACTTTGACTTCCCTTATTCCCTTCTGTCTTGATTGTTTGCACCTGTGTCTCCTCAATCCCTGTGAGTGTGTCTGTGTATATTATCTTGTTTTCTGTTTGTTTTCTGGTTTCTTTGTCTTTTACTTGTTGAGTTTTGTCTTTGGATTTCCTGCCCTTTGCAGTGGTTTTGGTTTCAGTAAAGAACATTGTTTGACACTCCAGATACCTTTCAGTCTCCTGCATTTGGGTCCTGCCCTTCTTAATTATTAACTAATCATCGATGACATTAAAATCCCAGTTTGTGCTCAGGATCTGTACAAACAAATAAAATTGCTTTAGACGTGTGTTCAGGAACAGATTGGCTGGCATGACGGAGGTGCTCTATGAGGTGCATGCAAAACATCCCCTCAACATCCCTTCAAGCTCCATCTTCTGATGGAAGATATTGTGTTTTTCATTCATAAAATGTTCTAATATTGTTGAGAACCTTTCAGGAGAAACTCAAAGCTTGTGCAGACCTGTGTGCTGGAAGTAAAAGCTTTGTTACCTTGAAACCACACAGTCAGTATAAGCCGGAGCAAATCTCTCCCGCTGCGTGGCCTCCTAATCTCTCCCCGAGCCGCTGTGTTCAACACACACTTTAATAACTCTCGTCTTCTGGTTTCTGACACACACCTCAGCTTTATTGATGTTTCCTGTCTCATCCGCCTGTTATAACTGAAAAGAATTTTCTTTCATTCTCCGTCCATTTTCTATCTCAGAACCGGCTCTGCTCCCAGAGGAGGTGTCAGCGTGAAGAGAAATCATGTCTGTGTACGCAAAACTTCTCTGCCTGGACAGGATGAAGACCAGAGCAGCAGCAGTGTGCCTGTGTGTAAGAAAGAAGGACGGAGAGTGAAGAGCAAAGCCAGGCTGTTTGTTTATTAGTGTTTGTTTGTACAGGCTGAAGTAATTATTTCAAATTTCTCCCAGTGACTCACGTCCAAGAGCAGAGAGACAGTGAAACCCCTGGTCTTTGTTGAGACAATGATTTGGACTTGGTTTCAGGCACATACCGGCCTCTGGAATGTAAATGCGATGACTTGTAATTCTTCACATCTGCTTTCCTCATCAGCGTCCACATCTTTATATGGTCAAAGTATTCGGTGTGACTGCTGCTATTTGGTAAAAACATCTAGAAAAGGTTTGTGCACATCCTCAATTTTGAAACGAGAGCGGGGCAGCCCTCTCGCAGGGGATGCACAGAAGCATGTCGCTTCCAAAAACACATGTAACCTGTGTTGTTGAAGCGGCCACAAGTTTACATCAACATTCATGCCGGCGCTACACGGAGCCAAGCCCGTTTACGTGTTGTTTCTTTTCCACTCTACACCAAAATCATGCAGCTTTTGTCCGAGCAAACCGATGGGGCCAAATTTTGTTGGCTTGTGCACTGAGCCCTGTTGTCATGGTGACAGAGACATCGTGGCACTTGGAGTGCATCTCCCTTGAAAAATAAGACCAGCACAGAGTGTTGTGCATCCACTCGTGCAGCCTCTTTACTATTAATGGGCATTAATATTTATGTAGTTTGGAGGATATTTTCACGGTGGAGGAGAGCCAGTGGCTTGCAGTGAGCTGATGAAGTACTCTGGGTCAGGCGTTTTTCTGATCATGTCCTCATGTGTGGATGCATAAATGCATCGTGCACCATGCTGTGTTCGTAAAATAATGCCGGATTTACATCTAAATCCCACTCTCACTTACCGCGGTTCTCCAAAACATCAATCTCTGTTGCTAAACCCTGACGGTTTAATTTTCCTACAATATTCTTTGAATTCGCTGCTGCAGCCTTTTGAAGAGTTCTTCAGCTAATTACTGTGAGTAGTTAAATGAACTGATAACAGATTCATATGACTAATCAAATACATACAGACTTTAGGATTCATCAGCGAGCACGGCAAGAGCACCTTAGACGGAGCTCACAGAAATCAATATTTTGTGACAGATTTTTTTCCTGCATCTAGTTTTTGTGAGGTCCATCTGTTTGTAATCACTCTGTCTCTTTGTTTCTGTGTAGACGTTTAGCACCACTTTGTGGCAATGTTGCTTTGCTTTGCTGTCATTTGCATCTGTTTGTTGTCATTTTGCGTTTCTTTGAGCTCATTTTCTATCTCTCCATGCTTGTTCTCTTGCATATTGTGGTCAGATAAAACTCTGTAATCATTTTGCATATCTGCAGGAAAATTTGTCTCTTTTTGTTTGTCTTTCATGTATTTTGTCTGTCTTTGCAGTCGTTTATGTGATTTTTTTTTTTTGGTCTCTTTGTTAGCCTATTTAGCCTCATTTTGATTACTGTAATGATTTCATCTCTAGTCTTGTGATTTAGTGCCTCTTTGCAGAGTTTTTTTTTTTTTAACTGTGCTCATTTTTTGTATTTGGGGTCATTTATGAGTCATCATGGTCATTTTGTCTCTTTGCAGTCACTTTTGTCATCTAACACATCAATCTCTTGGTCCCATAGGTCTTTGCAGGACTTCAATCCAGATGTGTGATCTAGATTTCATTATGACCACATAGATGTGCAGAAGAAGAGCCGAAATGCAGATTAAATTCAAAGAGCCCAACTTAAGCATGCTGACTTTCCTTTTCCTGTTCTTCATGTTTCCTGAATGACATTCTCTGGCTGCAAGGTCACTCTGTCACTCTTCAGTGTGATATGTAAAATCTATATTTTATTGAATCCTGTGCTGCCAGCTTTGCACATAGTCGTGTAGTTCCTCCATTTCTCTCTCCAGCTTTCTTCTCTGTCGCGCGTGTCTTCTTTGTGAACTCTCTTTTTCTTGGGGTTCTTTCATATCTGTAAGACTTTCTGGTACAAGTGCAGCACAGAGCCTAACTCAGTCGGCTCAGATCTACTGCAGATTAAATTATGAGTAGAACCCATGGAGTCTGTAGAAAAGGGAGAAAATCCTCCCTTTTGTGTTTAATTTGCATGCTTGCCTCGTCTTTCCTCCAGGCTTTTTTTTTTTTTTTACATGGCCTACCTTCCACTGCCGTCTCACCAACCACCCCCTTCATAATCATTAATTGATATGACTGTGATAATCTGCGAGTACTATGAATTAAACAGCCATCAGAAGGGCGTTTCCAGGTAATGAGGAGAGCTGAGGATGACCAGAGTGTCAACCCCCCTCATCTCTCACTCTGTGGAGAAGCTCACTTCTCCTACATACTTGTTTAAATCACCTATGAAATATCAAAGGGTTGTGGTCTTGTTTTAGCAGGAACCTACCTTTGATTTTTAAATGTATACACTTTCACTGAACAAAATTTTAATATTCAGAATGCCTGTAGACATTTGCAGTGCTCCCTCATGCTGACCTGTTTTAACCCAGAAAGGTTAAAACAGGTCATTCAAAGGTTTCGTAAAGGTTCTTGGATTTTGGGGGGAAAATATTACAACATCTGTTATAAAACTGGTGGAGTTTTGCAAGAGTGGTGGAGGGGTGTTGATTTGGGTAAAATCTACAGATCTACATCAGAATGGGTGAGTAATTAAACAGTGAAATTCTCAAGTCAAACCTCATCTCTG
>JAOWBL010069518.1:2111-9611 GCA_028564865.1 Zenarchopterus dispar
ATGAATGAATGAATGAATGAATGAATGAATGAATGAATGAATGAATGAATGAATGAATGAATAGATGGAAAGTGTGCCAGGAACATTTCAAAAACTTATTTCAAAGAAAGTAAAAAAAGGCTTTTTTCAAGCAAATTAGAGGACTATTTTTGACTTCTTTACTAGTTTTTATAATTCTAGTCAAGAAGATTTTAGTATTGGCAAAGATGTTTTTGCCATAATAACAGTTTTGACTACATTTATGAAATATTAGACTTATTTGCAGTGTTTGAAGTGTGGAATTGCTTTAAATGCTGATGTCAGCAGATTCCAAGTAATTAAAAAAAACGTTCAAAAAATAAAAGTTGTGATTCTTATTTTAAGTTTTTCATGGTCAGACTGAAGCGCTGCTTTGACATCTGTTAGGCGTCCTCCTCCTCATCCTCAAATCTGCCTGAAATGTTTGTTGATTAAAAACTCACAGCCAGCTGCATGACTTATTCTGAGAAGAAGTGCATTGTGGGATGGCACGGATCCAACTGCTTCCTGTACAGTAATTAATGAGCCAATATTGTTTTGTACAGTCCAGCCCAACACACTAAGTATTGACTCATGCAGACGATGAAGGTTTCTGCTTTTTAATTGCTGTTTTTATGACCGTACGTCCTGGTTTTGTGGCGTGACGGCGTTCCATCCCGCTAATGGATTCCTGTAATTAACTTTCTCGACATTTTGATCATGATGTAACCGTGAAACAACAATTTTCATGAAGCTGTTGTCAGCAAAGGCTTCGTGCATGAGGCGGTGCGCTCGTGTCCCCGGTCACTGATGCATTATGTAACGTAATAATGTGGATGCAAATAAATTAATTATAAACCTTTTTATTCAGGTTTGAGACAAAAGCTTTGAAGTTTACTCTCTCTGTTTTCTATTGTATTTACAGATTATTATGTAGCCTTTAAAGTTTAAAAATATTTACATTGCATTTAATTTTTACATTTTTTTATGTTAAATATGAATAGTTATTGCTCTTTAGCCCTAAATGAATACATATGTAATTTTATGGGTTTTGGAAATCATCGGTTTACAAAAGTATTTAAGTTTCAAAGATTTTCTTAAATTGAAAAAAAAAAAGATGGATCTTAAAAATAGATTGAGGATATTTTGGTGTACTCCACATCTTTTACCTTGAGAAATGCAATTATCTGCCTCTCCACAGTGGGAGAAAGCATCAAAGTAAGTTCATGAGCGAAAACTATGAAATATTCATTTTTCCCTTTTTTTTTTTGGAAGCAAATCCCATTAGTTTAGTTGTTTCTAGTGATTATCTGGAGACCTTTCAGTTCAAAGATAAACCAGTTTAATAAATCGACCTTCTGATTGAGATAAAAACGTAAACTAAAGGAGATACAGGTGGCCGAGTGAATTTCCTTTCTCCTGCTCATCTAAATTATGTTATTAAACACAAAAAAGGCAGTAAGAAGGCATTGATCCCATGAGATCAGGGTGAATCACTGGAGATCAGCTGTTCAGAAACGTGGAGGTCACCGATGGAAGGAGAGAAGGTGATGGAGGGGAGAATCAGCTTTTAGTTTCACTTTTATTCTGGCACCTGAAAAGTAAAACAGGTAAGCTGGCGCTCTTTTCTGATTTAAAGACTGGAGCTTGTTAAAAAGCCCCAGACACCCACTGCGGGAAACGGTCACCAGAGTCCACGGGAGCCTCCTCAGAGCAGGGACTGGGCCGAGTTGAGCTTCAGAACCCGCCGTGGCCGAAGACGGACCTGCAGCAGCACAATCGGGTTCTCGTCGTCCACCGTTGAAGGAACGATGAGCACAAAAACCCGGGCTTTAGTTTGGAAGATAACAAATGAAATTGATCTACTATGATGATACGCGTCGTTTTCTTCTCTCGTTTCTAGTAGAAAACTGTCCTCCTCTCATTTTAACGTGAACTTTGAGCAAAGCTCACGAACGTGGACGAGAGACAACAGGGAGAGAGTTGGGAGGGAAAGCAGGAATCACGCCATTTCTCTTAAGGTTTGACAAAGTCTCCTCTGTTCCATGATCGAGAAGCTGTTCACAGATCAGCTCCAAATCAGATGAATGAAGGACTTGTGACTTGACTCTGACTTGAGAACTGTCGACTTGGACTTGTGCAGGTGGACTGGAGGTCAGAGGTGCAGAAGTTGAAGGAGAAACAGCTGGATGGAGTCATGATGACACATCTGGGTTTTCACCGTTTCTCTTCAACAAACAGCACGACCCCCCTCACCCCCTCATTCATCCATTCATTCATTCATCCATTCATTCATTCATTCATTCATCCATTCATTCATTCATTCATCCATTCATTCATTCATTCATTCATTCATTCATTCACTGAACTGGAATGAGTGACAGAGAGGAAAAACTTTTCTGGTCTTCCTTTGAGGACGTTTGCTGAAGAACATCTCAAACGTGGAGCTCCTGTTGACCTTTGCTCCTCAGACTCAGACGACGGAGGAAACTGCTTTACTTCTCATTTATCACATGATGTAAAATATCTTTTTTTTTTTTTAAATCGCCTCCCTAGGGTCTTCGTACATGAAAATAAAGCAGATATTTAGTGTGATGTGAATAAATGTTAAAACTCTGAAAAAAAAAATGCACCAAGGCAGAAAAACATGATTTTGTTTTGCTTTTACTGAGAAATCTCAAGGTTTTTTTGTTTGTTTGTTTTTTTTTTTAACAAGAGACCGCTACAATTAGACATTGCTTTGTAAACGTAAGAAAATATTCCTTCAAATGACACTGAAAATGATATTTTTATGTCAACAAAATGAACTTTAATTACCTAAAAAATGATCTACTCTGGAAAATCCTTTACTTGTTTTTTGTTTGTTTGTTTGTTTGTTTGTTTGTTTGTTTTAGGCACTTCCTGCTGTATTATGCTCTGTTGTTAGAGTTAAATCACAAGTATAATCAGTTCAACAGTAACTCCCCTCATATGACAAGTGCACACCGATCAGTGTTACCAGGAGAAGGAGATCTGGTGGATCCCTGGTAGATCCCTCACTGACCTGTCCATGTATGTTATCAAAAATCTCCCTCCCTGGAAAAACAATTAAACAAACAGAGAGTGAGCATATGGCCAAACTAGATTAGAAGAGATGTGTTTAAAAGTGTACAATCACATAAAAAGAGAGAGAGAGAACATATGGCCCAGGGAGATCTGAAGATGAAAACCGCAGATCTTCTCACCAGGATCCAGAAGGAAGCGAGACATTTCAAAAAGTGGACAGCTTGAAAATTAAAATGAAAGGAGACAGCCGAAGGGGACGGATGGGACCAGAGGGGTGAGAACGGGTCAGAGACATAAATCGGGTCAAACAGGAGTGAGAGGATGGAGAGAGATCTTTGACCTGGGTCTCCTCCAGCCAGGAGCAACAACACCACCCGCTGCTGGTGCTCCGGGTTCTTCCTCTGAAGTCCTAAAGTTCAGACCTTCGGGTGGGTCATTTCTGCTCACGTCGTTGACCTCTGTCACACGTGGAAGTGGAGCGTGGAAACGTGGAGCTGTCCAGGGTCCTTATCAGCAACAAGCTCCGAGATGGAGATTTATGACCAACTCTGATAAACGTACTCACAGAAAGTAACTAATTACATTCACTTCACTTTTAGGTTATAATTACATGATTGATGTATTTGTGCTTTAATAAAACCTCGTCACCAACGTAGTACTCTTGACAAAATACCTGGGGGGTATTTTGTAAAGTGCTGTCTGTATAGACTTTTTTTATTTATTTATTTTTGTTTGTCTGTATAGACTTAAACCTTGAAAAGATGGCTCTTTTAGCTGAGAGAGTGATGATGCAAATATCTGATCATTCTCAGTGAACTTTCTTGATCGAAAATTCGGCAGAAAATCACGAACTTTTGAGCTAAAGTTTCGAGCAATATGATAGATCCAAAAACATGACAAAAACAGATGACTCTGTTTGAAATCCGGTCAGCTGTGAAGTGAGAGAAAACTGCTTCAGATCAGCTGATTTTTAAAATTTTTTTTTACTTTTTTGAACCAGATGTTTGTACAACTTACTGCCACTTGAATCCATCCATTATCCACACCCAAGTGGAAGGCGGTCACCTGTGGAGTGAAGTCTTTATTTTGATGTTTCTGTGGTTCTGCTACATAATCATAATTTCAGGAGAAATGTTATTTCACGTTATTTTCTGCAGTCGGTGACGCTCCAGAGCTGCACTCAGCTGGAAAATCTCTTTGCAAATAAAAACTATTAAATGACACTCACCAATATATGAAAGTGGTTTCACACAAGTAGCTTTTATAAAGGACTTTACTGCAGGTCAAAACTGGAAAAACGGCATCAAATTCAGCCTCCACGACTGATTTCTCTCAGAAACTGTAAACCTCTGTGCCGGCGTTTTTCACAGGTGCTTAAAGAGGTTTACAGTGAGAATCAGTCAGCCGAGCTGGATTCGGCTCGGTTTAAGGACGGAGACACGGCGACTCCTGAAGGGTTCACCTTTGACGGGA
Source organism: Zenarchopterus dispar (assembly GCA_028564865.1). Classification (NCBI taxonomy): domain Eukaryota; kingdom Metazoa; phylum Chordata; class Actinopteri; order Beloniformes; family Zenarchopteridae; genus Zenarchopterus; species Zenarchopterus dispar. Next base: position 6,627 of record JAOWBL010069518.1, read on the forward strand.
ATCTGGATTCATCCGATTCTCGCTCAGCGTGTCTGTCACTTCTCCTCATCCTGTTTGGTCTGAGCAGACAAACTGGTGAGGACGAAACCTTCAGAGGTGGACGCATGTTCATGTCTTCAAGGCTGGGGAGGAGATGTTTCTTCTGAAGCTAAACTCTCCTTACCTACAGCAGACAAATAATTCACATTTAAAAAAATTAACCTGTACTAATATGTGTTTGTATCTGTCTGTCTGTCTGTTGGTCTGTCTATCTATCTGTCTATCATCTGTCTGTCTATCTGTCTACCTGTCTGTCTGTCTCTCTGTCGGTCTATCTATCTATCTATCAGTTTACCTGTCTGTCTGTCTATCTGTCTTTCATCTCTCTGTCTATCTGCCTAGCTGTCTGTCTGTCTATCTGTCTGTCTATCTATCATCTGTCTATCTATCATTTGTCTATCTGTCTGTCTATATGTCTGTCTATCATCTACCTGTCTCTCTGTCTATCATCTGTCTGTCTGTCTCTCTGTTGCTCTATCTATCTATCTATCTATCTATCTATCTATCTATCTATCTATCTATCTATCTATCAGTCTACCTCTCTATCTATCTGTCTTTCATCTCTCTGTTTATCTGCCTAGCTGTCTGTCTGTCTATCATCTGTCTATCTATCATCTGTCTGTCTATCTGTCTATATGTTTGTCTATCATCTGTCTGTCTATCTCTCTGTCGGTCTGTCTATCTATCAATCTATCTATCAGTCTACCAGTCTGTCTGTCTGTCTATCTATCTCTGTCTTTCATCTCTCTGTCTATCTGCCTAGCTGTCTGTCTATCATCTATCTGTCTGTCTATCTATCATCTGTCTATCTAGCTGTCTGTCTATAGGTTTGTCTATCATCTGTCTATCAAAAGTCTGTCTATCATCTACCTGTCTCTCTGTCTATCATCTGTCTGTCTCTCTGCCGGTCTGTCTATCTATCAATCTATCTATCATCTGTCTGTCTGTCATCTATCTGTCTATTTATCATCTGTCTGTCTGTCTATCTATCCATATGTGTGTGTATTACTGTGTCCAGTAATGTTTTACATATTATTTATTTTAACCTTTGATTGTATTCTATCATTGATAGTGACCAGGGTCGGTGTGGGGTGTGGGGTGTGGGGTGTGGGGTGTGGGGTGTGGGGGGGTGTGGGGGGGGGTGTGGGTGTGGGGGTGTTGGTTTTTACTGTTAAAGCACTTTGTTCTACATTTTTATTGTTGAAAAAGTGATTTATAAATAAAGTTTGATCTGATGTAAAGGTCCTGGTCCCGGTCCGTCTCAAACGGTGAATTTAGGCTCCAGCTCGATGGGAAACAGCGAGACGGGTCGATGGGCTCGGGTACTGACCCAGAAGAGGTTCGGGTCAGAAATCACCCACTGGTGGGACACCTCTGTGACGTTTGTCCTCGGGTTTGTTTGTAGTCAGGTTGTGGTTCAGAGGGAGAGATTCTCGGATCACAGTCGGATTCTGGTTCTTATTTCAGCAGTTTTAGTGTGAGTTGGCTATAAAATGGGAACAAAAAAAGGAATATTTGTTAAATTATAATCCTAAACAGTTCAGTTAGACTGTTAGAGGCCACAAACCTAACTCCTCGAAACTTCCGTGATCAAGACAAACTCGTGTTCTTCTCATTATTTTCCCAGCTGGTCGCCCACTCTTGTCACTTTCTTTGCCACGTTTGTGAGCGATAAAAATGTGCCAAAATTTGTTTGGTTCTGGTTTCTCTCATCGACTGTTGGGCTGTTTAGTCGGGGACGAGAACGTGTTTCATATTTAAGATTTGAGACGGCTCTGAGGTGACGGGGAGAACAGGAGCTTCAGGTCGCCCTCGGTGGATGTGGAGAGGATGAAAACGCTCCGGCGTGGAACCGTGAAAGCTCAGGAGAAAGTCCAAAGAGAAGTGGTGTCTTCAAGGGTTGGTCTCCTCCGTGACCGTCCACAAACCAGCAGCTGTCCTCTGTCAAACCTTTGACGTGATGTCCTCTTGCTTCTTCTGGGTGTGCACGTGTTTTTAATCCCAACGAGGCTTGTCTCATCATTTTCCATCTCCATCTTGCTCCACCCCCACTCCCCCCACCCCCACAACCATCCTCTCCTCCTCGCCTTCCCTCGACTGCAGATAAGATTAAAAATTAACACAATGTGTGTGTGTGTGTGTGTACATATGTGTGTGTGTGTGTGTGTGTGTTAACATGAGTAAAATAGAAAAAGCAGAAGGAGGATGAGCCGCTGAAGTCACCGCTGTTTCCCACAATTCATTGTTCGTTTTGGAACATTGTGAATCAGCTAATTTTGTTTTTTCTTTTTTTTTCAGTAATCTGGGTGATTTTTTTTTTTTAGCATAATTCTTTTCATTCAAAAATCCCTTTTGTCAATACTGTGTCTTATAAATGAGTAGAAGAAGGTCGAACATGTTTGAGGACAGTTTCAGACTCAAAACTGCTGACTCTGTTGTTTTTAGTCCGTTTTTTTTTTTCCAGCCTTTTTGGCAGCAGATGATAAAATGTTTTCATGGTTGAACGGGTGTCCATATTGGAGGTCCAGTTCTGATTTGGTTTAGTTCATACTTGACAGTGAGGACTTTTTCTGTACTAACAGGAGAATGTTCCTTATCTGCTGCTTCTGGTGTCGTGGGGTACCTCAAGTGTCTGTTTTGGGCCCACTATTCTTTTTCGCTGTACTTTTAGCCTTTTTGAGTCAGTTTGTAGAAATCTGAATACTTTGAGTTGTTTTACTGTAGATATCCAGGTTTATGTGCCTGTTAACTAAGACGGGAGTAACTTACTACGACCTTCATTAAACAACGTGACCTTAAAACCTGGAAGAAGCTCAGCTTTCGTCACCTTAAATTAGACATTCGGATGAAGTCTTAATGGAAGGTTTCTAACATGGTTTTCTCAAATTACTGTGGAAATACATTTAAAAAGCAACTGGGTTTAAGGGGTGGAGCCAGACACCCCAC
>JAOWBL010069518.1:14611-17888 GCA_028564865.1 Zenarchopterus dispar
ATGAAAATGAATGAATGAACTTTTCATGAATATTAACTTACTTTTGGGGGGTTCCCCCAGTGGCCGGTCAAGGAACTGCAAATTCCCTCAGCTGTGTTGGATTCAACCACAGACTGCATAAAACAATGGATGAAGCGTGAGGTCACATGACCTGATGGTTTCTGTAGACCGGTTTTCTCCTTGTGTGGTGCAGAAATGTTGGTTGATTAGCTGACAGGAACACGCCCACCACACGTCAATCAAAGATAGCTTCGCTTCTCAAACCAAACTCCGCTGAAATATCTTCAGATCTGTCGTCAGACGTTCACAATGGGATAAACCGCTTAACATGTTGACTCGGCGTTAAAATCAAAAATGGCCGACATGTTTATCCGACGCTGGGTTCATTGAGATGCTTTTTTTTTGAACCAGGCTGTAAATATATTTATTTCTGCTCTGCAGTCGGACATTTTAACACGGAGGTCAACGGAGACTGACTCGTTTTCTCACCCTCTAGTGGCGGGTCGCAGAACTGCAGTGACTCTTAGTTTCTCATGAGACTCGACCCAGAAGTGAGATGGTTGGTGCTTGGATTGAACCCAGACGCTGAAATGTCGCTGCTTGTTCCCCCCCCAACCCCACCACGACCCCCACCCACCCGAGGAGACGGACCTTCGTCGTCTTCAGTGGGAGCGTTTGACAGATGTTCAGCCCTCCGAGGCCTCGACAGCTACACGCTAACTCCGATTAGATAACAACCGGAGACGGAGACGGGGAGCAAGAAACTGTCACTCTGGCTTCAAGATGAACGCCGTTGTGTATTCACGTGTACACACACACGTGTGTGTGTGTGTGTGTGTGAGAGAGAGATCAAAGAGAAACACACGAGGGAAGTGACATTTGTCAGGGCTGTTTGTGCTCGTCGTTGTGGGTGCAGGTTTGTGTGTGTTTGTCCTGTAACTGCATGCTTCATGCATACGTGTGTGTGTGTGTGTGTGTGTGTGTGTGTGTGTGTGTGTGTGTGTGTGTGTGTGTGTTTTCTCCAACGTCCCACCAGCTGCGCTGCGTGGCACCGTCATCTGTTAATGAGTCCCATCGTTTGTTTTTGTGAGACTTCGTTCAGATATGTGTGAAAGTATTTTTGTCTTTGATCTTGTTTGTGTTGTAGTGTGTGTGTGTGTGTGTGTGTGTGTGTGTGTGTGTGTGTGTGTCAGTGAGAGAAATGTGTCATACCAGACAGATATTCCCAAGATGACGCTTCGCCGCATGATGCACCACACTTGTTGTCAGGACGGCCATGCCGGTTGCCATGACAGCGGCGGTCGTTAGGGAGCGGCGTCGGTGACTGCTGACCCTCGGGACAAGCGGCGCTGTCACATCTCCCATCATCCTCTTCCTCCCGCTTCTCGATTTCATCCGAATCCTTACCCGTGTTGTTTCCACGCCTCATCCCGCCGACCTCGGGAGGAAATCACGTCGTCGTCCTCGGGGGTCTCCGTTAGCAACAAAGCAGGACGACGTGAACACCAAGTACCTGTTTTTACACCGCAGAGTCATGTTACCATGACAATAACGCAGCCTTGTTGATTGGGGAGGGGGGGGGGGTCCACAGACACAAAGAGCATCACTGTTTACAGAAACAGAGAAGAATATCTTAAAAGTTAAAAAAAGGAAGAAAAAAGAAAATGGAGGAGAAACAAGCTAGCACATCGACGAAGACTACAGATATCAGGAATATCTGACCCATCAGACATCGGCGTTTTATAACACTCAATTTGTTTTAGAGACATATAAGAGTTTGATTTAAGAAGACAAAAATGGAAGAAATATCGAGTAGATCTGATATCGCCGAGTTGACATTTGTCAAAAGTTATAAATGACTGAATTTGGGCTAAATCAGTAGAAAAGTTCTGGGTCAGGAGTTATTACACATGTGAGGGTCCGATGTCGCCTCTTGGTCCAACTGGAACTTTTTTTCTTTTCTTTTTTTTTTTGAGTAAATGTAAGAAGTATTTATTTTTGGGTATTTAGTTCAGTCTTTCTGATATGATGTTCTGGTTGTGGACTGAAGGTGGTCTTCTCAGGTTCCTGGTCGGGATTGATTGGCAGGACTTCCTCGAAAACAGGAATGTGTTTTTTGTTTTCCACAGTGAGATCAAATTATAAAACAAACAAACAAACAATCCTGGATCCTGGATTCGTTTTTTTTCTGTCTTTTATTTTGAAAATTTGACCTCAGACAGCAGCAGCTCCTTAGATGTTTCTGTCCTCATCTCTTTTTTTCCCCTCTTGTTCTTACTTTCTGACTTTTTGCAAGCAGGATTTAATGCTTTTATTTATTTATTTTTTTTTTTTCCTCATTTGGCCGCCAGCTGAGCCCACAAACGACTTCTGCAGGGCTAATAGCTACCTAATGGACAGCGACATCACATTACCTCGTGTTTTATGGGAAAGTCGAGGAGGGAGACGGGTTTCACTTTATAAATCCACTTCATTAAAAGTTACTTAAGCTGATATGGATCAAAGTTTGAGAAATCACCGTCGGCACAGTTTTGAAAGTACATCGTGCAACCGTTCGACTGTAACGGGAGCACGCTCACGCTCCCATAACACATGCACGCTCATCATTAACGTGTTCACAGAAACCATTCCTCAGGATGAATGTCGCCGTGCAGCGTGAGTGAACGCCGTCCAAAATTAACATAAGCTCAGTTTATTTATGCATATATTTATAATTTTGTTTGAGCAAACATGAAGTCTCACACTGCTGAGTCAGCATGGAGCCGCCATCTCCGAGGCTTCTTCTGGCAGCATTTAGATGGAGGTGACGGAGCTGTGTCCTTCTTCCTTCTGACCCAAGACCACGTCCTCCAGAAACCGGACTTTCAGTCCCACTTGAAAAGATCACACCTTCAGCCTGGGAGGTGGTGCTCTGGGATCCACCAGTGATCCACCAGTGATCCACCAGTGATCCACCAGTGATCCACCAGTGATCCACCGGTGATCCATCAGTGATCCACCACTGATCCATCAGTGATCCATCAGTGATCCACCACTGATCCATCTGTGATCCACCGGTGATCCATCGGTGATCCACCACTGATCCACCAGTGATCCACCACTGATCCATCACTGATCCACCAGTGATCCATCACTGATCCACCAGTGATCCACCAGTGATCCATCACTGATCCACCAGTGATCCACCAGTGATCCACCACTGATCCATCACTGATCCACCAGTGATCCACCAGTGATCCATCACTGATCCACCAGTGATCCACCAGTGATCCATCAC
>JAOWBL010069519.1:0-19785 GCA_028564865.1 Zenarchopterus dispar
CCGATCTTATATATATAGTTATAAACTGGACTTGGATCCATTTTACTAATATCATTATATAATATATTACATAACACAATATAATTATGTTTAAGATAAAATGTGGCTACAAAGAACATTCTGAAGCACATAAAAAGATGAGGTGTTAAAAGAGCTGGGGTGCACAGGTAATGGGTAGAAACATAAAAAGAAAAAAGTTTTTTTTGGAGGCAGTGGGGCTTGAAAATGGAACGCGCTGTCATGTGACTGCCCTTGTGAGATTGCTACAGCAGAAAACATGCGATATTCTGGCACTGAACTGCGTTAATTCTTGAAGAACATGAACTATATGAGATCAGCTGCTGTTACTGAAGAAATGAGAACCCAGAAACAACAGCATCTAGCTAGGACATGGGAACTGTTGAAGGCTGAATGGATGATTACTAACACCAGATCAGCTGTTCAGAGACTATAAGCCATGAAACATTTTAATTTTCCTCGTTTAAATCCTGTATTTTCAAATATGAGTTAACACTTTATTGTTCAAAAATAAATACAGTGTTGTCTTCCCTCTGTGGCAAAGCTGGATTTTTAATATTAGACTGTTGTTGGCATGTGTAATGCCATCTAAGCTCGTTGTGAAAACCTCAGATTAATTCCTGCGACTAAGAGGAGGCTCGAATTACAAAAGAAAGCAGAGAGGAGCAGAAACGGAGATGAAGAGGGGGAGAAACAAAGCTGACACAAACAAATGAAAAGACAGACCGGCCACAGGACCGGGATGGGCTTTATCAGGGGAGAATTACAGTACATCAGAGGCTTGCAGGCACGCAGCCCTGACAGCTCTCGTTACTGGTAGAACAACAAATTCAGCTGTGTGCCAAAAAGAAAAGGTCACATTATACAACGTACGGTTGAAGAGGCAAATATGTCACCTCTAAAGTGAGGATTAGGGGTGTCACAATTCCAAAACACTTGCCAGTTCTTCGAGAAATAAGGGTGTGTGTATCTGTGGGTGTTTACATTTCTGCATCATAGTTTTTATAAGTTGAATCCCAATTCTTCCTTATTGCTCTAAAAACCAGGACAGGAAGTCACCCAGTACTGCCTTGCCACTTCCTGTTTTGAGCCGCCAGGTGGAGAAGAGGTGACCCGTGAGTTGCTAGGCTGAGCTTGCTATCTAGAATTAGTGCTAGAGTAGAGTCGGTACTCGGTACCAACCAATACGCAAAGTCCAAGTCTGGGAATCGGAAAGAAAGAGCATCTTTACTGGGAATGTTAGGATATTCCAACCTCGCTGTAAAAATTCATCAAATTACTGATAAACATCCATAGAAGAGGCAATGATTCTCAACTGTCTCTAGCAACTGAAACTGGCCTGCTGCCCTCTCAACATCACCCCTCGCCCCCCATGTATTATTGTACTGAAGTGAAACATATCCTAAACAGCAGTCCTTCTGCCGTTAAACTGGAACAAACAGGAAGAAATAATAGTATAAAAGTAAGAACGAATATCACAATTAAAAGGCAGAAAAAGCTATGCATGTGGAAATACATGCAAGTCCATGTATGTGTGTGTGCGGAGCAAGCATATAATGTGTTTGTGTTGTGTATGTTCCTGTATACTGTTAGAGAGATTTAATGCAGTGCATAAAAGACATTCATCACATTTATTGTAACGCATTGAACATTAATCATGTTTAGAATTACTCAAATGTGGGATCAGGCTCCCTGGATGTTATTAGTAAAGTTAATTACTTTTTTTTTCTTTCCTGAAACCATAAACAAGCACAAAATCAAGAGAGATTAGAGAGGAGATGTATGGTAGTGTAGTGAGGTTAAATTCAGTGACCTGATATTTTCACAATATTAAACTTTTTTTTATAGCAAATTACTTCAGATAAATATAGGATCAATTTAAGAATTCCAGTCTTCAAGATTTAGGGCAATCTATTGAAAGACATACTATTTTATATTAATAATATTATTTTTATTTGTGTAGATTTCAGTTGAAATAAGACTTGTGATGTTTCCATTTTTCCATCATGTTCCAGTAGAGCTTTTTATCACAAGTTTCAACATCATATGATATTACAACAGTTAAGTGGATTTTTGTCATCATCAAAAAATCTGCCACGAGATGATTTAGATTAGATTCTGTTGAAGAGTCAATCACTTCCACTCACATCAAATCACAGTAACTAAAAAAAATCATTTCACATTTTCACTTCTGGTTTCATCTTAAAAGTTTAATGCAAAATAAAACAAAATTTGTGTGTGTGTAAACCAGAAGCATAAAATCAACATTTGGTGTTTATTACAAGGAAGCACTCAGACACCTCACTTCTCCTGTTTTGTTTGTTTTGTTGTTGTTGTTTATGTGTGTGTGTGTGTGTTTGTGTGTGTGTCGGTGTGAATGTGGGAGCTGAATGCATGAAATGATCACGATAATTTTATATATATATATATATATATATATATTGTTCTGTCAAACAATCAGGACATTGTTGTCTTTTGATTCACAAAGGTATCTGATTGAACTTGAGTACACAGTCACCCCTCAAGAGCCCCAATTTCTGGGGCAAAACTTTGGTTCAAAGTCTTCAGATGTGAAAGGTTGGTCATTTAAAAATCTATCTAATTTTTTTCTAAAGTTGTCTATACATGGTCAGCATAAAACTAAATGAAATAAGCTAGGAAATGTCATTTATTTTCACACCCACGGTATCAAAAAAACCCAAAAACTTATATTTCATCAGGCATAATTAAACTCCAAATTTGGTACAATTCTGTGATTTTAGTTCCCAAGGAGCACCTTACCAGCTTTTAATTTTGGTGGTGTTATGTTAATTGATTGCCTTGACTGGTAGGTCCGATTTCTGACGGCACCGAGCTTGCTCAGGTCAAACCTTTTGGGGTCCTCATTTCATCTCCTTTTCCTTCAGTAACGATGACGTGCGACAGGTGATGGACTACTTTTTGTGGCATGCCTGCTTTTCACTTTTCTACTCATAAACTACACTACTTTATTAAAAATATGCCCACAGAGATGACTATGTCCTCTTTTTTTTTTTCTTCCTGAAATTAACATCTCCCCAGACCAGCAGCAGGCAGGAGTCCTTCAGGCAATGTTGGTGAAACATAATATCACATCATTTTAGGATGCTTAAGTTGGCAGGAATGATTATTGCTATTTAAGGAGTACAAATTACAGACTTCAGTATGGAAGATTGATGAAAGGAGGATGCATAGATTTCTATTAGCAGCTGTCTGGCCAACCTTACCTTCCTTCCTGAGGAAACCGAGGAAACTCCAGCTGTGAATCAGCAGACTTCACCCTGTGTTATAAACAACAGGCATTTGTTTCAGCCTCGACATGTATAAAAGCTGACATTCTCTCTTTCTCTCTCAGCAAGCCTCCAACAGATGACAGCTTGCAGGAGGCAGCAGAGTTCAAGCTAGTCAGCGAGCAGAGGATTTTCATGCTGATATTGTGACAGAAATATTGATATAAAGTCGCTCTTTGTCAGTCTTGTATATCATCATTCTAATGTTGGTGCATTTAAGGTGTTTTATGAAGAGAGAGAAATCTTTTTTAGGGTTACCCACTGCGCTCCATCCAGAAGAGTTTCCAGTACTGATGGATTTACAGATGCCACATAATACAGTAATATCTCATTACAATGTTTTAAGACATAAGTATTCCTTCATGTTAAAGATACACATAGATTCAAAATGGGGCAGAATATAATGAAATTGATCTCGTTTTCTTTCATTGCCTGAGATTTATAATTTAGACCTTGAATGTTAGGTTAACAAGCATTTACTTGATTGTTAAAATTCTAGACTCTGTTCATGAATTAGAAATATTCCAATACCAGTATTCAAAATACCTGCAGATACTGCTAAAAAATTATGGCTATCACTATCTGTGAATATGTATGTCCTTTCATCGTCTGATATCTGATACCATGTAATTTTTATAGGACAACAAACCTAAAAATAAAATGATGGGAAAAACTGTTGAATTCATAATCAAAATCAGTTTTATTTGACAAGTACATAGACACAAACAAGGAATTCTTTTACATCTAGTTAACAGAATGTAATAAATATTAACTAACGAGAAAAGTAGGAAATAGTGAGAAAAAAATCTGAATGCAAAAATTTACATATATACAGTGATGATGTTAAAATTATAAAAAAAATTATGCCAGATAACAGTTATTGGTTGAGTCGGGAAGCTGGTCCTGGTCTGGAGGACTCAACAGTTCAAAAAGACTGTGTGAGGTGGGACGTATTCCTCATCTGCTTTTGAGTCTCGGAGAAGTACAGGTCTTCTAGAGAGGGCAAAGGGGCTCTTATGATATCCTCAGCAGTGTAAAACTGCAGCAGCAGCTTCTGGAGGAGCCCATGTTTCCTCAAGAACCACAGGAAGTACATCTGCTACTGGGCCTTCCTGAGGATGGGGCTGATGTTCTGCTCCCACTTCAGATCTCAAGAGATAATTGTGCCAGGATTCTGAAGTTCTCCACGGTGAACACAGTGCTGCTGAGGACTGTAAGGGGCCAACATGGGGGGATGTGTCCTAAAGTCCACTATCGTCTCCACAGTAGCTTGTTCAGCTCCAGACGTAACTAAACACCATTTCACCGATCACAGCTACTGCTCTGAAACTGCTCTTTTTTCTGCTTATAGATATTTTCTATAGATATCTGAACATCTCTAGAATGTATAAACATATTTACCTAGGTACCAGGACCATGATTTATGAAGTGTGAAGTATTGCATTATGTGCAAATTTCAGCTTTATAACATAACACTAGATCAGCTGTTTTTGTTTGTGTGAATATTATTTTAAAATTAGTACTCTGGGACTATTTAAAGAAAACAACCTGGAGCAAGAAACTGTTGATCTTTGATGCCGAAGAACAAAATTCAGGGTTCAGATCCCCATTTGATGCAACACTTCAAGTACAACATCTCCATGACAGTACACTTCAAACAATAAACTTATAAACCTAAAGTACATTTCCAGAGCTCTTGCTGTTATTATCGCGGCTATGCTTTTTTCTTTAAGAGAGTCATTCTTATTCTAACTTTACTTTCTGACACATTTGTGAATGTAATTTTGTCTCTGGATTGTCACAAGTTGATTTATCAGCACATTTTGAACATGTTTGCTTTGTCTCAGTCGCTTGAAATGAGCTTCCCTCCTTTTATATCTTCGCAAATAACAATAAAATGTCAACTGTAAGCATTAGAATATGTCAAAGGGAAAACAATAACTGAGTCATCTAGACCCGGCCATCTTCTAAGGAGCTGTGCAATAAAAGGGCTGTTTGTTTTTTACTGCTGGCAATAACTTTGAAAAGCCACAACAGAGAGTCTGACATGCTTGCTGTGGGTGAGAGCTTCGATTCAGTGGTGCTGCTGACGGGAATATTCCATTTGCATGTATTTAAACCTCAGCTAAGAAAAGAAAGGTGAGGGGGCAGACGGAGAAAAAAAGGTTGAGGAGGAGGGGGAATGAACACAAAAACACAATGTGTATGTCTTTCTTTTTGCCAACCATCCAGTGTGAGAGGATGAAACTGGTTTGTTTCTAATTAAAACCTTAGATGGAGCAGTCACAAAACACCTTTTTTGAAGAACGAAAGCATGAGCCAGGAGTGAGAGGAAAGAGAACGGAAATAAGCAAGTGCAGAAATGCAAGTTTCCCTTTGCTGTTGTGCTTGTACTGTCATCGCAGAATAACCTGCACGGATTACTATCCAGTTTTTCTTCTTTAGTAAATATGTGATGAATAGAAATTACCATGTGAACTGTTAGAAGGTTGGGTAGGAGATGTTGGAAAAGCAGCAGGAAAAGTCAGTGAAAGTTTGAAAACACACAAAAACTACAAACCCCTTCAAAGTGTGGAGTGTCATACTTGATCCATAAGAGCTGAAAGCTTCGTGACAAACATTTACCACTGCAACTGAGCTGTGTTACAGTACTGTATATGTCTTACAGTACTGTTGTGATTTCATACAGAAAATGTTTTTTTGAATGGACGAGATTTAGTACTGATTTAAGTACTGATCTCATGCTTTCTTGCTAGATTTTATTCATGATCTAAACTGAATTGATTTTTTCCTGACATTATCTCTAGTTTGACTTGTCCAGAGTGTACACTGAAAAGAGCTGCTGTGGGCTCCAGCAGATCCTGGTGACCCAAACGAGAATCAGAACTGGTTATACATGTTGGATGGACGGATGTCTCCAATTTAGTTCTACAATGTTCAAATTATTTGTTCTGTTTGTGTGCCTGTGGCAAATGTGTGGCCTTGGAAGATGTAAATTTAACACATGCAGCTATGTATCTATCTTGTAATTTTTACCGACAGACTCGTACACGCTCACATCTGGCTTGGTTTTGTGGATATGTTCAAGCCAGATGTATCTGTCTGGATGATGTTTCAAAGTTTGTCCCGACAGTGCTGGGAATGATCAAGTTAATAATCGGCAGAGGGCAGGAGAGGATGAGAACTGGAGGCTGTAGGAACAGGGAAAAGCTGTCCATATGTTTCCGTGTCAAAGAAGAAATCAGGTGTAAGATGGGAAAAAGGAAAATGCTGTAACCTAAGCAGGATAGCCCAGACTTCCCTATCTCCGGCCACTTTGCCAAGTTCATCTGGAGGATCCCAGGGCGTTCCTAGGCCAGTCAAGGGACATAGTCCATCCAGCATGTCCTGGATCTCCCCTGGTGTCTTGTCCCAAATGGGACATCCCTGGAATACCTCACCAGGGAGACGTCCTCCCCAGACGCCTGAGCCACCTCATCTGGCTCCTCTCAATGCGGAGGAGCAGTGTCATTGTATAGGTAAAAGTAAAATCATCCATAAAAGAGGATGCTAATCAACTGTCTGCTTGGAGCTGAAATTAACCAGCCGCTATTCTTAAAAGTATCAGATTTGTTTCAGGATTTCCTGTAAAACTCTCTGATCAATATTCTAGTGCGCAATGCTAACTTTTTTTTTGTAACAGAGTCATCGCTCGTCACTTTCAGTGAATTTACAGTAACAACGAAAAGATAACAAGGTAACATCACCACATTGAATTTCTTTAAATCTTTTGGTGTGTTTAACTTTCCCACCTTGAAATGGAGCAGTTGAGATCTCAACTAGCAGGTTTCCACGACAATGAAGTCAATTGGATTCAGACTGAAGGACCTTTCATCTGCATTTTAGAGCAAAGAGCCATTAGACTCGGTCAAGTTCAAAAACCGCAGTGATTCCCTGCTATATCACACTTCACCTTTCACTGTCCCACTATATCGCTGATTTTTTTTCATTAATATGTGTATTTTTCTACCCTCACTATATCGCAGAGATCAGCGGTTGACAGCGATCGTGTTTTTATGCGTTTTATGCTGAAACAAGCATTTTTATATGACAAACTATAATCCTCAATGTGTGGGAATGAAATTGTAAGGCTTCAACTATAAAATAAAATGTTTTCTTTATGGTCTCACTATATTGTGGATTTTCACTTATTGCTGCGGGTTCTGGAACGTCACTATGGCGATAGAGGGGGAAAACTGTACTTAGACTGCCACACTTGGACTAAGTTAGCTTTTTAGATAGTGAAGAATTTCTAAAACACAGTTTGTGATTTGAGAAATGTTTATTCTATTTTTAAAAATGTAAAATATAGCAAAGTCACTGACTTTTCACTGGTCCAAATCTTAAATATATTTTGTAAAACCAGAATTTTTATTAAACATAATCAGTTTTTTCAGTTTTGTATAGCTTTTATTGTTTTGTCAGTTATTTCATATTTAAAATTTATGTTTATATTGAGGTAGTAGACCCACTGGTTGGCAGTATTGAAGTAATCTTGTCAAATTAAAAAAAAAAACTTTATTAGACAAATAGTGGTTATGACATGCTGGTTGCCCTGTGATGGACTGGTGACCTGTCCAGGGTGTACCCCTGCCTTTCGCCCATAGTTTGCTGGCATAGACTGAGCAGATATAGAAATAGATGGATGGATGAAATATTGTTTATTAAGCTCTGGTTCTTACATTTTGATTATAAAGTTCTGGTTTAGGTTATTAAGCTTCCTGTCTCAGTTGTTGCTGAATCAAATAGTGTGTATATTTAAGTCACTGCACTGATGATTAGGACCTTGCTTAGACATATCTTTATCCTTAAATCCTATCAAAGCAGTAAAGGTATAAAAGTAAAATGTTGTATTTGCCTAATATTTAGATTTACTACAGTTAGATCATTTTAATCCACTAAAAGGAAGATGCACACATACACAGTGACATTTTTTCATAATAGGTTCTTTAAATGTCTTAAAATGAACTCATTGTTTCTTTTCTGAAACAACCCGTGAATTCATCATCTGATGCACATCTACCTACCCAAGATTCATATTGTTAGAAATATCACAATGCAATCCTTGAGTATTTTTACATGATTACATCTTTCTCTAATCACCTTTAGTTCTTACCAATCCCATGAGTCGAGCTGCTGATGCGACAATCTTTTGCATCGCTGTGTAAATGTCTGTTGAACATTTTCCTCAGGTATTCCAGCTAAAGGTTGTTGTTGCATCTATTCATCTTTCTATCTTCACCATTGTGGTGTCCATACCATATTACTATTTGCACAAGGATGGACACTATATGAACTGAAAACATCATGAACTCTTGGTTTTCAAACATCATGTGGTGTATGGGAAACATCCAAGAGGGTTTTCTATTTGATATCCATAAGCTTTTAAGGATTGACTACAGATAAATCTATGAGCAAAAACACCACTCACTGTCCACAGCGACTTTCCACCACAGCTAGGAGTCCTGTCATCTTCTGATATCTTCAGATGACTTTGCTGTTGTTGGATGTCTCAGTGGTGGACAAAGGCTGACTATTGAGAACAGTCACATCATCTGAAGTGTGACCAAAATGTAATGAAGATAAATGAGGTGATTGTGGATTAAAGAAGAAGGATTAAGGCCCCTATTTTTTTCTTGGATGAAGAGGTGGAGTCGGTGGAGGATTATAGATACTAGTTTTGGACTGAAAAAGTAACACAGAAGCTTTCTACAAAAAGGGACAGACTTTATTTTATTATTATTGTTATTAATTGAAGCTTGGATTCTTCAGCATTTGCCTTAATATGCAGCATGTCTTCTATAAATCTGATATCTAGGCTGATTTTCTTTACCATCATCTGTTTGTGCGACAGAATCAGAGCTGGTAGAACTTAAGAAACTAAACTAAGTGATAACGAAGGTTGGCTCTGTGTTGTGGATGGCACTGGACCACCTGGAGCTGACTGTGAAAGAAGAACGTTGCATTCATTGTTAAAATATAATGGAAAACACAGCACACCCCCCGCACAAGATATTGATGAAACAATACAAAGTCTTTTGTTAGAGCCTTTGTCTGATGTGCTGCAATAAAAGCCACTGCTGCTCTCTGTGTGTCCAGAGACAAAACCCCTTTAGGAGGAAACTCATCTATCTGCCTATTTGTTTGTTTTCATTCATTTTAGTCTTTCTTTTGGTCTATTAAACAACTCTAAAAAAATTGATTTCCCTTTAGGATTGTCAGAACACTTTTCACTTTCAGTTCAATTAAATGTCCGTTTCAAAAGGTTGTTTAATCAGACAAAGAGCAAATGCTTAAGCTGTGGTTCAGACACTTTTCATCTTTTTTTTTTCTCTTGTTCATTTGACTCTTAACTCTAAGGGGAAAAAAGAGCAACTTAGTGCTGAACCTAATTATTATAGGTGAAATTATTTTGGCACAGCATTGACATTTTTTTTATTTATTTAACCCAGTCTGTCAGCTAATCATAAGTCAAATTGAACCACTTTTACTGCGTGTTTATCTGTTAATGTGACTGCAGCAGTCCATACCTGTGCCGGGTTAAAAGTGATACATGCATGTTGTGAAATTTTACTAAAGCTATGATCTCAAAAGTTCTTATGGACTATGGGTTTGTACGAATCTCCCAGTTCCTACAAAATCTGGAATTCACGGAGATTCGTGGAGGGGGGCATAGTTTCTTACAGCCTTTTTAAGAAGTTGGTACAGATGCTGTTTAATTCGCAAGAGCAACTTTGGGCATCCTTGACGAAATTAGATGATTTTTCTGCCATATGCTGGCTGTAGACTTATGTTCTTCATAAGAGTGCCTTGGAAACTACCTATGGTTAACTGAAGGCCATCCTACGAAAATTGTGGTAAGGTGGCTGTATGATACCCCTATGCACAACTTACAGCAATCTCAAGTCATTGGTAGGAAGATCCTATGGCTTTCAGCACATTTTGTTGGGGTATATAAGTGACGGCGATCCAGTATCTCCCAAAATCTGCATCTTGATCATCACATCTGCTAGAGAATTTATGGAAAAGTTTATAATTTGCAAGGTGGCAATAATGTGGAGAAGACTACAGTTGCACCTTCTACAGCTGCAGCTGCAGGACGAAGAAGAAGAGGATCGTGCAGCTGTAGCCGTTGTTTTCATTCGGCAGTGGCAGGAGGACCTGGAGAGAAGACGGTGACACTGGTGGTTATGGCTGTGGATACAGAGGTGGCACCTCTACAGCCAGTACGAGAGTCACAAGTCAGAAGGTTTGGCATTCCTCCAGATGGACTGTAACACCTTTTAGGAGGTGTTGAATTGAGTTGCCCCACGCATCATGAAAAATGAGAAGTAAGTGTAATTTTCTAGGAGCAACAGTAGGTCATTGTGGTCAATTTTATTACCCTAAGTAATCCATGAGCATAGTGCATTGATCTCTTACATTGTTCCCAAGGCATTTGTACAGCGGCCGTATGGATAGGGTTTTTGAGTCGCATTCGTAGAAAACCTTGAACATGACCATCAACTTGGCCATGAACTTATGAACGGGCTATGAATGCTGGATTCTTATAAGTCTGCCCTAGGGAGGCTGTAGGAAATGGTCCAAAAACCATTCGTAGGGTGTTTGCAGCCATTCATATGGGTCCTTGTGACTGTAGCTGTAGTCAGATTAAATTCAGTAACAAATTCAGAAACAGGACAACTCTGTAGTTGTCCTTGACCTTCTGTCGTCTCCAGGGTGTCATAGTCAGGCATGAAATCAGCCTACTCAGACCTCAAAGAGAGAGTTCTAGCTTTGGTGGACCTTTACATCAATTTTCTGAATAAATAAGAATAATTCATATGGTGTGAAAAATGGGCACCTCTAACTTATGCAGTTTTGTTCAAAATACTTCAGTCTATCTCATACTCACCATGAAAACATCCTTACAGAGCCAAATGACTGATGCTGTAGCACCATGTGACCCCTGAAAACTAAAGAGCTGGTATTCATGTTTTCTTTCCTTATCTTTCCTCCTTTTTCTTTTTCAAAGAAAAGAAGCAACAGAACATAAAGCTTAAGGAAAGTAAAATCTTTTATTTATTAATTTATAAAAAGAAAGTTAGATACAGCAACAACTCAGTATACTCTGAGCTAAGACTGGGAATATTGTCTTATTCAGTCAGTCAGGAGTCTTGTGTCTCCACCTGACATCATTGGTGATGGATGGGTTTCCATCCATCCATTGTATCTAGAGCAAATGCCTCACTATTTTTAAGTTGTAAAGTTAATAACTTAGGAGAGGGCAGGACAATCTGGAGCATTACATTGTATGTATGTCATACAACATTATTGTTTTTAACCTTGGCCGGTAAACAGTAACATGATCTTCAGTTTCACAAAGTAGGCCTCCCAACGTCATCTTATATATCTAAGAATGCAAAACAAGTTGAGTTATTTCAAGGCAATTATTTTTAGCAAAATAAAGTAAAATAAAGAAAAAAGTGAAGGTCAGTGTTTTTAACAATAAACTGGGCTAAAAGTAGTTCAGGGAGCTCATTTGGATGCTTGTTTTTTAAGCACTTTGTCCTTGTAGAAGACAGAGGAAGGTAGAAGATTATAGTGGTGGACAGAGCAGTGAATGTAAAAGTACTAAGGCAGGAATAAAGGACACAGAAAAGACAAGAAGGTAAGGCCAGTACAGTGGAGTATTTTTCAGATGACCCAGGGCTGAGAAACGCAACACAAAGGTATTTTTTATTTTAAGTTCATAATGTTTCATGTTGGTGACCGAGGTGTGGTAATAGCACTTGTGCAGGGTTAGCTTGGCCTGGACTGGAGGGGCCCAATGGAATATTTTTTTTCCTGGCAGTGCCCCTGGCTGTCTATATTATTAAGGTACTACTTTTGAATTGACCCTGCTATGGTCCGTGAAAAGAAAAGAAAAAAAAATACAGTGTGTGGGAAACCCTGACTTGTAACATAGAATGTGTTTTTTTTTATGACAGCTTCAATCCCCCTTGCACAAAACGATACATTGGTTATTTTCATTCCACCTAATTTAAAGGGTAAAGTCTGGGCTTTCAAAGAGAAAACTCACTCTGTAAGGAAACAAGAGCTGAGCTGCTATCGGGAATCTACACTTCAGAGAGAGATTGACTCCTCTGGAGGTGAATTTATTTGGCTCGGGACCTCTTACACATTAAGGCACAGACCTCTTTCTGTCTTCACAACAATAGTCCTGCTTTAATGAGCCCGTTTCCCTCAGGTATCTGTGGAAGAGACACTGAAGTGTGCAACATATATCTGGAATACCAAATGAGAATTTGATTTAATGATTCAGTCACAAGCAGCATTAAATTATGAACTCTTTTTAATTTGCGCCCTCGTGTTCACTCCGTCAGCCTCATGACAGTGTTCAAGATTTGTTTATTTCTGAGCATTTGAATATCAGTACTGGAGTGTAAATTTCACAAATTGCTGCTGCATGTCTACCTTGTCGTTAAAGTGAAAGACCAAAATCAGGACGATATCTCACCAGCTTTTAATCCTTTGTTATTCTAATCAAGTATTCTCACAACCAAGTTCTTTAAAAAAAAACAAGAGACTGGATTACAACAGGCTTAAAATCATCCATGCAGGGGTTTTCTGTCATGTTCTTTCTCTGTTTACTGAAAAATTCAGCATTTCAACAATAACTTGTGCATTTATTTTATGCCACTCTGTGTCTGCATGTGTTCTGGTTGTTGTTAAAACATGTATTTTTCTGGCTCCCGATGCTGTAACCATGTGGTATTTATAATGCTCTCATCATTATTCGTTTCTTTGGAGTACGCCGAATGTACAGCCAGATCTTCAGGCTCTGCAGCAGACATGCTAATTACCTGCCGTTTGTTGTGAACGTTCAGATGGAGGCGACAGAATCCATTTTGATATGCAACATGGCAAACTGGCAGGGCAAAGTCGTGCCAGCGGAGAGAAAGAGAGACTTCAGCAGCACTTTAGACATAAATGTTTTGTTCATGAGAAAAGTCACCAGAGATTTCATTGAGTCTTGCTGCTTTAAGCTAAAAATCAGAAATATTAGGCTGCGCAGTGTGGAAGTTTGTTGGAAAACTGTACGCTGTACTTCCATTTGTACCTCAAGTGATGGAATCTGTGTGTCACACACAAATATTTTGTTGGACCAGGTTTAGTTTTCATTGCAGCACACATTGGCCCAGGAATTGTTTCTGTACATTTATACATTTGTTTTTCTCCAGGATTAAATTCATTTTCTCAACAATCTTGCAGCGACGGTGGGGGAGTTGGACTGCAGCATAAAATCTTTGGACTGTGGTGGCCAAATGTGTTTTTCCTCACTTCTGAGTCAATTTTTCTTCTTCTTCTCCTTTTTTTTAAATTTTTTTTTTCTTTGAGCAGGAGGAATCCTGGAATCCTGGCACTGTCATCTTGAAATACACCTGTGCTTTCAGGAGAAATTGATGGGAAAACCTGGTCATTCAGTTTATTCAGACATTCAGTTGACTTTAAGTTTTAGGTATTGCAATGTGTAGTCCTTATCATCTGAAACAAACAAACAAAACTAAAAGGGTCACAACACTGTCCCTATATGCTAGGCATGATGGGTGAGACACCAGGAGATCCGTGGACCTCCTTGCTTCATTTATCTTCACATCTTTGCTGTCTAAACTGCCTTTTTTTCTTCACACACTACCAGGCTCATAGTGACCTTTAAAAGTTTTAATTAACGCACTATTTTAGTGTTGCATAAACGCTGAAATAATCTTCAAAATAATAATGATCCTCAAATCAGCGTCTTATGGCTACCAAGGGCATTAAAACGCTGCTCCTCAATTTTTCATGAGGATAGTGTTGATTTGGGCATGAATGGCTCCGATTTACAACCTTTAATTAATTGATGAATGGGGAGCAGAGAACTAAATGCCCTCCAGTGAAATGGGAGAGTCAAGATAATCACATATGCTTTGCAATTTAATATCAATACAGTGAAAGGAGTTTCCTTGTTCTGAAAAACAAACAGAATTCATAAATTAAGGCAAGAACTGCCTTCACTGACATTACATGGAAGAATGTGCTGGTGTGTCTATGACTGATGCAGTCATATGGTTAGATACCTGAGTTTTACAACATAAACATGCTGTAAATTAGACTTGGACAGTTGCACAATTTGATTGCTTTATCAGTGTTTCTCTGTTAACTTCACTCTGTTAGATCCATCCATCTCTTTATCCAGTCATGCCATGTTATACATCTTTTTTTTTTAGAGAGGTCTGAACGTTGAAGGTTACTGCTTTGACAACCATTTATATGTTGATTCGTGTGATCAGAACCAGATAAAGAATGTGGACAAAAAGTGGACAAAAAGCTTCTTAACAACCTGCAGGAGTGATAAAAGGGCCAGTTAACGGAAGGTGAATCTAACAGCTATGAGATCACAACTCCACACCTGCCAGGTTGAGCTGATGCTGCCCTTTGGATGGTAGATGAAACATCTTCAGGAGCAAGAAGGAAGTTAAGCTGTCTAAGTTCAGTTTCCCTGCTCTGTGTTTTAGTACTCAGTGTTTTCTTTTCAGTCTACCTGGATTTGGGCTTGTTATCCTTGGCATCACTTAGGAAAGTTCAGTCGGTTGTTCCTCCATGGTTACTCATCTTAACAGATGTTAAACAGTCTCTGATTTATCAGCAGGAACGCTATCAGCAGCATAGCATCTGACTAGTCTAGAAAATACTCCAAAAGTCAGTGCTGTAACAGAAGAGAGCCCAGTATAAAACATCAAGATGTTCCAAAGAAAGACAAAGTATGACGTAGTGTGGCGTCATCTGAGAACACGGATGACGCCATGGACAAATTTGTGGTGTGTACCAGGTATTAGTATAAATAAATGTTGAGGTGAAAAAGCTTGTCAGTGATAGGGAACAAAGTTACATTAAAACAGAATAGGTACTTTTAGGTTGGATGGGAACTAAATCTTAGCAGCTCCATATGTAAAGTATATCTTAAACTTGGGAGTTCAGGGGTTTTCAAGCCAAATGAATCATTTTTAAACAGAAACACAAGCAAGTATTATAGTTTAAAAAATGGACTGCACAACCTAACAGAAATAATTCAGGGTGGGGTTCCAAATGCAGTATATATTTGATAACCTATTAAGATATTTTAATTTTTTAACTAGCAGAATAGTTTAATCTGTGCTGCAGAGCTGCACCGAGTCCTTCAATTCAGACTCCACCCTTCTCTAATACCCAAGTTAAATTTGACCCTTCCCTGTTAATCCATGCACACCAATTTAATACACTGTCATGCATGAGAGGAGTAATTGTCAAGTAGATTTAGTGACCTTTAGACTTTTTTTCTTACAGTGATTTTTTTTTTCGTCATCTAAAGGAAAAATCCTTAAATCTCCTCTCTGCTTCCTAGACAGGAAGACGTCATATCAGTACATTCCTGCAATGATCATAATTCATTCGGCCAATTTGACCAAATAAATGTGGTGGCTAAAAATCCAAACATTCTCTACTCTGTTTGCGACAGGATGAACAACAGCTGATAAGAACATGAAAGCAAATGATAAAACATAATAATCCAAAATGTCCATGGAGGCACAAATATGATTACTTCTTTCTTGACGTGACACTGACTTATTTCAGCAGAGCTTTTATTTTAATGAAGATTCATTTCTTTTATCGAAGTGGGAAAAAAAATCATAGGAACCAGGCAAAATATGGAGGACAAAGGTATATGTTTTAATTAGCCCGCAATTATAACTGAAGGTAATGTGAACTAATCAGGTTGCAACCAACACACAAAGTATTATATGATTAAATTAGCTATTTCTGATGATTGAAGGTGCTATATGTTTTAATTAGCCAGCAATGAAAGGCTGAGGATATATGTTTTAATTAGCCCCGTCTCCTGTGGCTCCAGGCCTCGGGGCTTAAACATCAGATACACTGTTAATCAAACCTGCAGAAATGAGACTAATTGTTTTCATACGGCAGTTCTCCTGTGGCTTGACAGAAATAATCTTTTCACATCGTACATCTTTTTTTTCTTTCCGTTGTCAGAGTTAGGTACAACTAGCGTTGGTTGGCCTACTTCTGCAGGCTCCCAGTTGGTTTGTAGATTTTTGCAGGTATGTACTCAACTTCATCCCATACAAGTGTAAAACGTTTGCATCCTGCTTTGTTTTTTGCTTGAATTGAAAATAAACTCTTGTAAGTCAGTGAAACAAAAACTGAAAGTTTCCTAAAATACCAAGTTATTCTTGAGTTTACTTAAATATGTTCTAATATTCCTTAATTTGTAAACAAATCTAATTTACTCATTTGCTTTTTCATTAAAAGAAATTAAAAAGAAATTTAAAAAATGCAATGTTTAAAGTAACCTGCAACTGTCATCAAAATCAGTTAAACCAAAAGAAAAAAAACACACACACACACATTTTGTCTGATTATCTGAGAAATAAATAAATCCATGAATTCAGCTGGAATCATTAAATAGCTCCTACTAACACCGACTAAAATCTCATATTTATTTATTTATGAAACACTAGACCAACTTTTCCATTTTAATTGATTTATTTTCTTTTAAAAAATTAAGACAAAGGAATTTTTGAAGCTAGCTTTCAATAAATATAGAAAATGATCTTTAAATGCTGGAATAAAGTGCAATTTTAGGTTGAAGACTTAATTTGTTATAAAATAAGTAATACAGAAGCAGTTTAGGCATCTGGGGTCGATTTGCA
Source organism: Zenarchopterus dispar (assembly GCA_028564865.1). Classification (NCBI taxonomy): domain Eukaryota; kingdom Metazoa; phylum Chordata; class Actinopteri; order Beloniformes; family Zenarchopteridae; genus Zenarchopterus; species Zenarchopterus dispar. The sequence goes on from JAOWBL010069519.1 coordinate 17,096, forward strand.
TTTGGCATGTGAATGAATCCACACTTTTCATTCATAAACGTTAGTGATGTGGAAAAGTCCCGTGCAGGTTGACTCTCTGTCCAGCAGAGTGTATAAGAGGAAAATAACACTACTAGCGTTGCCTGCTTATTTTAAAGGTGCCGGGGTCTTGTGAAGTTCACAGTGATACTTCTCCCACTCGTTTAAGATGTTGAAATAAATCAGCTGTACAGCTTCCTTTTGCTGCCACCGACTGAAGGCATCTACTGACCAACTTTACAGCAGACAGAAGTTTGTACAGCTGCAAACACGAAGCACTTCTAGTCGATTAAAGAAACTGCGTCTGGTTTGTAAAACATTTTGGGGAAAACTATTCTCATTAAACAGCCAACATTGTGGATTTTTCTTGAGAGAACTTGGTGGGAGACGTTCAGGAAGTACAGAAGCTTGTGGAAATGATGGTGCTGATGGAGTTACATAATTCCAGATAATGACAGCATGTGAATATCAATCTGTGTCCCTCTGCTCTCAGGATCTATATTCTCATCTCCGATCTCTGTGACATCACACGCATATAAGTTAATGTGACTCATTCAAAATAAGACAAATAAAAATAAAGAAAAGGATCTGAAGAGTTTTAGTGCTTGTGGGCTGGGCAATAAATTGATTTTAAATGGTTAATTCCGATTTATACTTTGTGGTGATTTTCACAAATGAAAAATAATTGTCGCTTTAATTTCCAGACATCTTGGTTTTCCATTTCAGAAATGGTGGAAGGTCAAACCTGAGCAAGAGGAATAACTCGAGCTTGTTTCACAAACTGAATCATTCAGAATCAGTTGCTATGGTAATTCCCTTTTATGAACATAAGTTAATTTGTGTCTCCTCCCCTTCATAACACTCAAACTGTTTTAAACTCTTGATCTTGAGCTGTGCTCTATTAGACACTGAACTCAACACAAGAAGGTGAGGAAAGAGTAGACAGACTGTTGGTCATGTTTGTAAACCTGTCTGTGGCGTTGTGTCATCATCCTCATCAGGAGGACGATTGAATGAGATGCCACAAGGCAGATAACACCGTCAGAATCTGTAGAAGCCAAAAAAACTAAGGAGAAAAAAATGTGAAATTAATTATAAATATTTTTAAAAACCTGTCTAGGCCTCTTCTATTTCATGAAGGTGTTAGTGTTCTGGGGTTTGACCGGTTCAGACAAGCTTCGACCCAGAGTTCCTTCTGTCACTGGTCTCCCAGTGGGAGTGGAGGTGGTGCCGGTCCTCCAGCTGTTTAACGGACCTCTTCCTTCTTTAGGTTGTTTCTGCAGAGGTCAGATGCCAACATCTTCACACCTATTTCATAACAGACAGGACTACGAGTGTGACACCAGCATTATGTTGGACATAGTTGGTGCTGTAATTTGAAATGCCACTGAATTCACGTGTGCGTAAAGTGTGAAAGTATGTGATAGTCATATGTGTCTTATTATGAGACACAAATTATTGTTATGTCTTATCATATGAGTTTCCCAGCTGAACTATGTTATTATATTTAATTTTTGATTGCCTCAAGGGTTTTTCATCCTACTGAGGGGAACTACAAGAAAGGGTTTTTTTTTTTAATGTTAAATACAATATTTTCTGTCATGCAATATTATAAACATGATGAAATATTAAACTTGTTGATGCATGCTATTGATTTGTTGAAGCTGATAAAGATATGTGCATATATGCCCAATGTTTATGAAGTATTACAATAAGGTTGGGAGGTGTAAATGATAACATTTTTGTGCTGTTTAGATATTCCGATGTGTCTTTATTTGGTTACTAGAACATCCCACTACAGTACTCTCAAGTCAAATAGTCTTCTCATCAGTCTGGCTGCAGATGTGTTGCTTTATTATAAAAAATAGTCTCATACAAGCCTCATGAGTTCAAGAAATTTCCGATTTTATTATGGAAGAGTAGGCGTAACTCTTCATCCCCATGGTGAATCATCACGTCAGGGATCCATTGATGGTGTTTTTTTTTTTTTAAGCTGAAGTGCACATGCTTAACTCAAAGTGAGTCAAGACAGAATCTCCTGATATGAAATCAAAAACCCTAAAGTTTTCCACTTTTTAATTCTGAGTTTGTTGAACCTCCCTGCTGAAATGGGAACAAAGACACTCCCACTAGAATCCTGTGTATAATGTGTAACCTCATGAAAATGTTAAGGTTCTCTTTGGGAGTGACAAGGATGGATAGGATCAGGAACGGGCACATCAGAGGGACGACACATGTTAGATGTTTTGGAGATAAGAGCGGCCAGACCAAGATGGTTTGGACATGTACAGAGAAGGGATAGTGACTTTATTGGGAAGAGGATGTTGAGGTGGGCACTGCCAGGCAGGACACCCAGAGGAAGACCAAAGAGGAGGTACATGGATGTAGTGAAGGAGGACATGAGGGTGGTTGGTGTGAGAGAGGAGGATGGAGGGGATAGGGTTAGAGGGAGAGGGATGACCTGCTGTGGAGACCCCAGAAGGGAGCAGCTGAAAAGAAAAGAAGCAGAAGATGCTAATGAACCCAGTTTAGTAAATCTGCCTCTAAGCCTGCACAACGTAAATAAAATGCCTTTAAAACTTCTGCAGAATCTACAACAATAAGCCTCAAATAATGACTAAGATACTGCAAATACACTGAATATGAATATTTATGATCACTTACTGTCTCAC
>JAOWBL010069520.1:0-19782 GCA_028564865.1 Zenarchopterus dispar
CCTTTGGATGGGGGTCGAAACGTCTCGGTGTTTTTATAAAAAAAACTTGGTCCAGATGACTATATTAAGCCTTTTAAAATGAATGACGCCTGGATGTATGAGGGTTTACATAGTCTTGTTCTCTTTGATGAGGTATTATTGAATGGAACTGAAAATCCTTTTTAGCTCCATCTTGGACAAAGAATCCAAGAAAACCTTGATTAAACAAACCTTTCATCACTTCTTAAAAACTTACGTAGTCCATTAGCGTAGGAGCAGCACAGTTCAGGACTAAATAAACCTCTGCTCCCAGAGACAGTTGAAGGTTGGTGCAGGCGTCAGTGATCAGATCCAGAGGCTGCTCAGGTCGCTCATAGCTCACGGACGGTGCTCCACTCTCATACACAATGGCCTGGGTGGCCTTGGAGCAAACGCAGATCATCAACAACATTATCTTCTGTTCTTTTACATATTCAAATATAAGAAATACATTAACAAAGATTGTTCTTTACATCTCTGCTCTTCAGATTTGTCTGGTGAAAAGCTGCATAGCTGAAACTTCATGTGAATCAAATGAGGCGCAAGGTTTGCAGGGCTTTTAGAAGTAAAATGTGTCCTTCTCACGTTGTACTTCATGTCATAAATGTAATTTCTTGGGGTCAATGAACAATTCAGGATACTTCTGTGTGAGCACCACAAAGGATTTCCAGGTAAAGTAGTTCAAGTGTTGAAAGCTTTCCTAAGTATTTATCTCTGGCCCTGTATTTCTCTGTTTATTTGAAGATCAGCCATTAAGATCAAATAAAATGTTCTTTTTTAGATACAAGTCATTAAGGAGAGAGAGTTCAGTGATAAAGAAAATAAGCTTTAAATGTTATTTCCACTTTTTTGCATTTGTCTGCCATTAGAAGCCTTCATGAATTCAGTTCCATCTGCCAATGAATACAGTAGTGTCCCTCACCCCAGCTTTTGTAGATTTCTTCATTATTCTCATAATCTCCTTCTGCAACTGAATGGCCATTGTCACAGTCTGTTGAAGAAGTTTGCGGTACAATGAGTTTCATTAGTGCTAAAGTGCAAAATGAAAACTGAAGCAAACAACAGAAGGTCACTAACCTGTTACTTTCTAGATCATGACAACAACAAAGGAAACAAAGACCAAATGTAAAAACAGAGAAGAGTGTGAAAAAAAGGTAAATATTGTATGTGATAGGTGAATACTTGTTTGACTGTTTGTCCTGCTTTGGGAATCAAGAGAATTTCCTTCAGCAAACTCAGTTTGCCAGGAGATGTCTTCCCACAGCAGAGCAGAGTTACCAAGCAGATGGGCATGTGGAACTGTTCTGGGACCTGAATAAAAACATGAAATCATTCTAATTTTGCTCACTGAGTGACATTTGTGAGAGCTTATGCATTTGTGCTTGTGTGGTCAGACCTTGTGGCTCTTCAAAGCTGCAATGTATTTGTAGAGAGGGATCCCCTGGACTTGTGCTCCCGTTTTGGCAATAGCCAGTGACAGTGAACCAATGGCCGTGCTCCCATGCAGTACTGGCTCTGGCAGCTCTGGGGGAGGAAGTGGTTTCTCTAATAACTTACCCTTTTTGCCTGTAATAGGAGCAAAAATAATTTTAATCACATTTACTGTAGATCAAGTCAGAGCACTGAACAATCTCCTCACAGCTTTAGACAGTGGACTTACTTGTCCTGTCAGATCTTAGTACTGCATTTATAACTGTCAATCACAACATTCTATTACAGAGGCTTAAAGGGATCAAAAAATATTTATCTAATAGATTCCAGTTTCTTCATGTGGGTGAAGAGTGAACCGGCTAGACTACAAACATGTCATAATGACATAAAGACTTGGATGTGGCTGACGTCCTGCTATGAAACTCAGACAAAACTGATGCTGTTGGTTTGGAACTGAGCACTTAAGAAATAAACTGTCAAATTGTTCAGTTACTCATGATAGTATTACTTTTGCATCTAGTATGACAATGAGGAACCTTACAGTTAATTTTGACCATCCTTAAAATCACACATTACTACACATTTCTGGAATTGCTTTGTTTCACCTTTGTTATATTACCAAAATAATGAATATTCAGACTCAGCTGTATTTGCCAAATATGTAGACAGATATGAAATTACTGTGAATGACCTCCACCTGATCCAACATTTGGCAGCGAGAGTTCTAATGAGAATTAGCTTCTCTTCAGTACAATGTATTCACTGAATTGATGAAAATTCTTTTTATATATAAAGCATATTTACATATACAAGCCAGGCTGCTTCTTAGTGTAGATAACTTATATCATCCCAACACAGCACTTTTCTTGTTTTAACTTCAGACTTTTGTTTGTTATAAGAGTGAAGCATCCTTTTAGTTATGCAGCTATGGTACAAGATTGATGATGACCTCTCATACCTGTCTTTATTTCCTACATGTTTAAGCCATCATTACAGGGAGACGGCGATTCTGTACAGCCTTGTTAGGTTATTTGGCTTGACTTTTCTGTATCTTTTATTTTATTCAGTGAATTGTCATATGGTTTTTCCCTGGATTGAACTAGAATGAAAGAAGAACAAAATGTTATGCTGATCAAGATTCCCAAAATTATGTTCAGCACTCTCATGTGAACATAAATCATGTAAGCACAGCTCATTTGAACCATCTGGACCATAAACATTTTGCTGTGAGTACATTTGATGAAGATCACAGGAAAAAACTATAAATGGACCAACAAAGAGATTCATGCCTTGTTGGCTTATTACGCCTGTGATGAGGTTTTGTGAGGGTTTTCTTTTAATCTCAATCTTAGTGTTTGCTAAAAAAGCAAAAAAAAAAAAAACGAAAAAAACACACAGGTAGCATCTCTTATGTTTACTTGTTTTTTCATCTATTTCTTCTTTTGCTGCATTCTTCTTTTTCATCTCCTTTTATGCAGTTGGCCATTTACGAATAGCAAAAAAATGGGCATTAGTGCCATCACGTGGTCAGCTGTCTTAATTGTTTGTGTCATTGGTTCTTGTGCAGAGCTGCAATGTAACATAGACACAGCAGCTGAAGGAGTTGAGGAGGTGGTCTGACTTGAAGGTTCCTGTCTCATGGGTTTACCCTGAATCCCCACTGGTGGAAATGCGCCTTTTGTCACTGCATTATACGGTTCGCATGTACAGATACAAATCTTTAATTTCATCAAATTACCGGTATGTCTGAAAGACAAACAATTTTCTCACATTTAAAGTGAGATTCACTACTTAGTGACTTGTATTAATAACATATAAAATCTCTGAAATAAAACCAAATATATGTTTGAACTGTTGCATGATTACCCATGATCCTCTACCTTTATTAGTTCCCGGCTTGTTTTGTTTAGCCTGTTCAGGAGGTGACGGAGGAAGCATCGCCTTTGGGTCGCATGGAGAACAACCGCTCTCCTTGTCCATGTTCTGCACGCTGTTCTCCTCCAGAAAGCGAGTCATAAAGAAATTGCTGCCCCATTAGAAGAAACAAAATATAAATTCAATTTCTTGAAAAGAAAACCTTTGATGCATTTTGTCCCTTGACCAAAGCTCTGAAAGAGTCAACATGAAGGAATTAATGACATTACAACAAACTGAATTGATGCAGTAACATCTTTGTGAGTGTTTCTGTGAAACTTCTGGCTCTCCAGAGTCAGAATATGTCCATACTAGTCTGGATTCATTCCTTTTTCTCTCTCTCTCTCTCGCTCTCTTGTCTGCATACATTTTAATAGTAAGTAGCATGATTTGGTAAAACCGTTATCCATGGAATATATATGTGCATTTTGATCTTGTAGCAGATATTGTCGTAAGACGTTTATGTGAGTGTCTCCTTCACTAGTCCTCCTTGACAATCTAATCTCACATAGTTTATTGACATTTGAACTCCTAATTCTGCCAAGGAGGAATAAATCACCAATGTGAAACATGAAAGAACAAGGTTGATTAAAAAGACAAGGCAGTGATGGGTGCGGTGTGTGTAGTGTGGTGATTACTATAGTGTTTGTGTGATGTCTCTTAATGATGAAATATAAAGGGGACAGACATGCTAACAAAAGACAAACAAAAAGAAAAGGGACAAACAAAAAATGGTGTGTGAGTGAGTGAGTGTGTGTTTGAAAGAGCAATGTGTGTAAGTTTATACATATTTTGAATGTCTGTTGCATACATACACATATACATACTTACCTGTATGGACATACATCCAATTATAAATATATAGGCAACCACTTACATACATATATACATACATATATACACACTTGACCACATACATATATGCACTGAGAAGGAGCAGTAGATATTCCTGCAAATTAAGCACTTATAATATTAATAATAGGTCCAATAGAGCATCAACAACCCTAAGGCCAATAATAATATTAACAATCCTAGCATCATTATTGATGGTATTATAATTAGTACTACTACTACTAACAATCCCAGGGTAGTTATTATCATCATCACCTGCTAACTCCTCAACCCTCCTCCCTGGTGGCCCCCGATTCCCCACGAGCACATAACTACCGGCCGACCCCCATCATGGTACAGACACCAGCTCAAGAGGCACCTGCAGCACCAGGGTCCCCACCTCCACAAGGACCGCACCCCCACTGATAGGGGCCCGGGCCTGAACCCAAGAGCCCAGGGAGGGCACACCCCAAGTCCCCCAAAACCGCTGCGTACTGATCCACAGCACAGAAGCCACAAGGACCAACCGACCCAACTGACCCAACAGATTACCCCTGCAACAGCAGCACCCTCCCATTAGATGCCAACAGACCAAAGAAGAAGAAGGCAGTGGAGAGAGAGAGTGAAAAAAAGAACAGGGGCAGCAGACCAACACCAGGAGGGGCAAGACGGTCACCACCGACCACCCTCACCCAACACAGTGGCAGCAACAAATAAGAGGGTGCAGCCCACACCAAAAGGCAACACAAGGATGGCCAGACAAATTCATCAACTCTCTCTACGAGCTGAGGGTTGGGCGTTGGGCTGGAGTCTATCTTGGCAGGGTATACACCAGCCAAGAGAATTGGTACACCCTGGACATGTTACCAGTTCTTCACAGGACCACACAGACGCAAACCATCATGCACACTCACTCCCACTCCCACTGTCAATCTAGAATTGTTTGAACTGTGGAATGAAGTTGGAAGATGTGGAGAAAACCCACTCAGACTGGGATTTGAACCTAGGGAATCATGGACATACCTGCATTAATAAAAACTGTATTGTAAAAAGATTTGAGCATAAGAAACACCAGGAGGGATGATAAACTCTTAATGTATGAAAACAGAACAATTTTATTGGTTGCGTTGGTGTATTTACTGACACAATAAAGGGGTCTTTATTTATAATTGCACTTTTAATTACTTTAGTTATTGTACACTCATTCCCAGGTTATGACATTTTCAAATCAAACACTTCTAATGTATATTTCTAATGCATTGTTTTAAATAACTGCCAACTGTCCATGAAGGAAGGATGTACCCTCCCACGATGTATTTGTCTTGAGCGCAATCTCTAATCAGTAGAGACCTCAGATAATGGAGCTACAGCACACCAGATGCCAAGTTATGACTTTAAAGTCAGTGTTAGGTAGCTAATGGTAGACCAGAAGTAATGTGATGCTTTAACTTCAGACCTACTACCTGCTGGGTAGCTTGTGGTCTAAAGTTATGCCTTTCCAATTAAATCAATTATAAGTAAATCCATTTAGTCTTAAAACATCTTGGGACAAAGATTATACACAGGCACATGTAAAAACTGTAAACAATGCTGACAGCAACAGTAACTGAGGGGGTGGGACTTACTGACAGGTCAGTTTGCAGGAGACAAGACTGAAGACTTGCAATAATATTAAACATGTTTGATATTTTTGTAACAGCAGGCAGATGAAAAGGCTGTTTTGGATGGCTACCTTATACCAAATGACTGAGATCCCTGACGAATGCCCAACTCAAGGAAGATCATTTTGTTTTGTTTTTTTTTTCTCACTGTGAACGTTTGTCTACAACTTTCAAACCATTTTTAAAATTCTCAAGTGTAAGTTCAGCAATAATGCAAATTTGAATTTTTTTTACATTTGTTTTTTTCTGTTGTTGTTGTTTTTAAATATTTGGATTAAACTGTGCAGCAGTAGCTACGGAAGCTTCATTGCAGTGCAGAAACTAATTTCTAAGAATTTTTTTTGTGTTTTTTTCTAGACAGTCTTACTTTTTGTCTAATGGGCAGACTGTTTTTCTAGTTTTAAGAATTCTAGTCAAGAAACTTTTTCTTATGCCATTGGCAGAGATATTTTTGCTCAATATAAGAAAATTTGACTAGATTTAAGAATTCTGGGCTTGTTTCAAGAAGGGCTGTTTTTGCACTACAGTGCATGATCTCGACGATCACAGCCTTTTATTTTTACTTGGATGCCCAGCCAGAAGCACCCTGTGTCAACGTGAAGTGCATCAACATTACCTGAGTATTTGATCAACTTCTGATTGGTCACATGGGTTTTGATCTCTTAGCATGTCATTGAGAGGTTCATTGATCCACCTTGCAGCAGTCAGCACATGATCAGCTCTCTCCTGACTCTCAGCTATCCAGTCCAGCAAAGTGTCTGCATGCGTTAGGCAGCAGGAAACAGCAGCTGAGGAAAAGCTCTGAACACCAAGAGATTGAAGAATATCAGGGTTGCAAGATAGGAACCATGCAATTTGTAATATGATTGTTAAAAGTTGTGATGATGATATGACATATGATAATATCTAATATCTCAGTTTGTGGTGTTAATATATACAATATATGCTAATATATTGTATAGCCTCAAAGAAATAGCTTCAAAAAGTGAATGGATTTATTTGTTTTGAATGACGATTTGAATTAAAGAGGTTCTCGCTATTTTTTACATCTTGTTCTCCACAAACATATCCAGACCCCAGATTTGACATTTGTGTTTTTGCTAAAATATGCTGAGTAGAGCATTTTCTCTAGAATAAACCTGGAGTTCAGGCTGGGATAAGCTGGATATATAGCAGCTGCTTCCCTGACACAGTCACCTCTGTGTGACCTGCAGATAGCCGCCAGTCCAAGAGGGAGGACATGAGTTAATATCTACTATCTCTGCCTCATTTCTCCTCACCCATTAAATGTCTGCACCTTCTCCATCTCACAGACACTGCTCCTTCCTGTTGTAACACATTACTTTTATAATGCATGTTTTTCTCAGAGGATGGCTGAGAGAAGTTAACTGGAAAACAGTTAACTGGAAAAGCTTCGTTGTTTTAAAAAAGGGGAGACACAAAACAATAAAATAAAATCTAACCACAATGCAAATTTGTTGAAAAGAGCCAGAAATGATGGGATACATCTGATGATTATGCTGATTGGTTGATTAATTACGCTGAATGTTGGCCATTTTTTAACAATCTGCGTCAACCAGTGTCTGAAAATATCTAGCTGAAAAACAGGCAGCCACATCTGCAGGCATCCAAGTGTTTTTAAACATGTCACACTTCCCTTTCTTTCATTTAAAGAGCCTATATAATGCTAATTTCTAACCATCTGATATTAGTCTGAGGATAACTCCAAAAGACTGATTATTTCAGACCAATGATTGACAACTACAAGGACAGAAACTTCCAGACAATTAGAGGATTAGACCAGGCAGTGTTAGTGTTCAGTTGGCTTTAGCTCAGTGTCCTCAGGTGTTTTCTGAATTCCTGTGGGAATGCACACTTCCTGGAGACCATCATTTTGTAAGGACATTCTGCTCTATATCATGTAAGACATTGCCAGCAATCTTGCAAAGTATTTACAACCTAGGGTCTGCGAGGTTTTATAAATACCATAAACAAGCTCTGCTATAAAAAACATGCAGCTCATTTTATGAGCCTCAGCTAATTTGTTACAACATAATTTATTTTTCTAACTCACTTGAGTTAGAAAATAAAACACATATGTCTCATTCAATAAATTGAATTTTCAAATGTATTTAATAATTGTTTATTTATGTCAATCAACTTTATGCATGTTTTATTATTTTTGAATTGTTAGATATTTTTCTATGGAGAGGAGAAAAAAATCAAGTGCAACATTTCGACCAAAAATAAACAAACACATAAATAATTGAGCATCATAAAGCAGCCTTAAATTCTAAAAATTGCCATCTGCCTTAAAAATAAACAAAAAAAATAAAAACTATATTGGTTGATCTCCAACTCATTCTACTTTCCAGTTTACAGTTGACAAAAAAACCATATGGTTTTTTGAATGTAATGTACAGTTTTTATTAAAGTGCCTCACATCTACTTGCTCACTTGTTCAATTTCTCCTGCCATCCCTTTAAGAAAATCTTCCTCTAACCAGACTAATTCATAATGCAAACTTTTCAGTTAGTCTAACTTCTCTGTTCTGCAACTTACGTTTTAATGTTTAAACTCATCGTTCTACATAAAAGCTTCAGTCTTCGTGGTTGTCCATTTCTGCTCAAGTGTGAGGTAACGTTGACTATGAACACAGATGCACAGCTGTTGGGCGGGGCGTGAAAGGCATCTCTTATGAGGGTGTCCTTTGTGACCTCACTGTAACCCCAGTTCACGGTGTCACGCCTCACCTTTGTGGCATTTGTGATGCAGTTAAAACTGAAATGTCATGCTCTGCTTTGTGATGGCTACCTCCTCTTCTTGTGCCCAGCTGCCTTTTTACATCAGAACCACTTGCATCTCTGAGGCAGCTGCTGACTGTCACTTCAAACCATCACTGCATCACTAATGAGTCTTGTGATTATACTGAACTGAGTGTCCCACATCACAACGGCCATATGACAGTCAAACCAGTTCAGAAAGCTCTAGCATCAACACAGTTAAATTGGACCACTGATGACTTTACAGGTGAAGACTGTGTCTGTTACTAAACAGGATGGGATAAAAGATTTTTACCTTTTCTTTGTTGCAGACAACACAGAAGACCTGTGCCTCAATGGTAAGTTGTCCAGTTGCATCATAAACCTCCCTTCCCCTGATCCTGCTGATCCTTGGTGGTACAGAGAGCTTTGTGAAGTAATCTGCCTGAGAGAGAGTTGAAATGTCAATATCATACCACAGTCTTCCAAACGCTTCTAGACTTGAACCGGTTTTCTTTTCTTTACACACATTTCCATTAAGAGAATGAATTTAAGAGATCCCTTTTCTGAAAATGTAATTGCTCTTGGTGGTATTATCTCCCCTTGAAGTACTACTGGAGACCAAACATGTCTCCAGAGGGGTTTTCTTCTACCTCTGTAAAACGAGTCTACGCATTTATTACATCAGGTCAAGGTCAAGGGTCATGGTCAAATTTATTTATGCAGCCCATTTTAAAACAACCAAGATTGACCAAATTGCTTTACAGATAAAAGTCAAACAGCATTATAACTAATGAACATCAAAACAAACACAGAAAAACACAGCAAACCTATTTCAAAATTCAGCTCAAATTGAAAGCCAGTTAGTAGAAGTGAGTCTTGTGGATAGATCTGAGAGTAGCAAGATGTTTGGCAGCTCTAATTTATAATAGTAAACTGCTGCAAAGAATGAGAATTGCAACTGAAAAAGCACCATCCCGTTAATATTTAAGTTTAGATCTGTGAACATCAATGAGCATCTGAACAGAAGATCTCAGTCCTCTAACAGGAGTATGAACATGAAGGACCTCAAACAAATACCATGGTGCCATTTCAAACTTTAAAATAATTGATAAAATCTTAAAATCAAAGAAGCCTGTGGAGTGATGCCAAAACTAGAGCAATGTACTCATGTTCTGGTCCCAGTTAAGAATTGGAGCCAGCAAGGAGATGACTGATCTTCACTAGCATACAAGGAATTAAAATAATCCAATGATGTGCTTATAAAAGCATGTAAAATCATTATATGACCACTTGACTTTGGCCAACAGTCTCAACTGGAAGAAGCTGCTCTTTATGACAGAACTGATCTGTTTATGAAATTTAAAAGAGCTATCAAAAATGACACCCAAGTTTTTAACAAACTGATAAGTAAATGATCCAGAGTGGCCAAGAGTGGCAGCTCAGTTCTCCAGCTGATCAGCACCAGCTATGTTTGCTGAAACAGAGCAACGTCTGTTTCCGTTAAGGTGAAACTGAGATGAAGAATAATACCCTAAATATGCCACAGATAACCCAAATTTCTTTGTTTTCTAGCTCTATCAGTATATCTATAACTTTGAACCGTAACATGAACTTGAATTCTGCTGAAGGACCCAATTCAAAGACATCAGACATATTAATTTAAAAACACAAAATGAACCTTTGTCAGAATTAAAAAATTCAACTGCAAATCTATTCCAACATAAAAGAGGACAAAATCATTAACTCGACTTTCTAGAAGGAGTTCTAACTATGTTCTCCCTCATCCACCTCAGTGTTTTCAGGCAGAAATATAATGTCCACCTCTTTCTCATAAAACAATTACTGAATAAATAATTTCAAAAACAGTCTATCATGTGTTTTATTGAAATATGAAACTTTTTAATGTTGATAACAGTTGTGGGTTCAATCATTAACATTTTTGAGTGCCTGACTGCACCCACTTGAAAGAAAGAAAAAAAAAAGATTTTCCATCATTATCACATTTATTGCTGCTCAATACCCACAAGGATCAATAACAAGTCATTGCTGCAGTTTGGATAAAATACTTTGCTACATTTATAAAGATTTCAGTCTAATTTCTGAGCATAATGCTCTGTTCTCCTTTTACATATACAACATTTTGTTTAGAATAAAATTTCAGATATTTGACAAAACCTTGCTGCAAAACACAAGTTACAGAGCTAACATTTGTGATTTGTCCCTTACTGGGCCTTTTTCACAGCAATCTGACATGTGATAGCAAAACAAATACAGATGGGGGTAAAATTAGTCTCTTTTATACTGGCTGTGTTATATTTGGCTTCATGATTCACACAGGCCCACGGGCCTTCTCACCTGAACTCCTCATTCAACAGAGCCTTTATTTATGTCTTTTGTGTGTGTCTTTTGTTATGTTAGAAAATATACTACATGTATTGTGAAAGCGGTTTTAAAAGAGTTAGGCTTTTCTATATGCATGAAAACTGCTATTGCATTCCATCCACTTTATTTTCTGTTGTTTTTTTGTTTTTTTTTTGCTTCGTGTGGGTCAGCTGGTAAGGTTGATGGCCTGTTGGTGTTAAAGTGTCCATGTGCAAAACACTGCACTGCACTGTTTGTGTTCATTTGAGCTCTCACAGTCCAAGTTTCAGATTTTATTTCAGTATTCAAGTAAAACTAACAGATTCAGTCAAAATGATTGTAAGGCAAGTTTTATAGCATCATATGTTAGAAAGAGCTAAGGTTATCTGAATCGAACTAATCTGGTCACCTTTGCCCTGAGCTGGTTGTGGCAGTAGTACATTTAAAAGCACACCTAGGTATGTTATGTATAAAATTAAGATGTTTGTGTTTCTTGGGTCATTAAAAGTGCTGTTTAACTGAAGTCATTACAGTTAGCGTTTGACTCTTAGACTGCAGTGCAGCTGTTACTCATGACAGCATACATTTGAGGGGCTCAGTGGATATTGACTCAGCAAAGGGTAACTACTGCTGGGTTCACAACTTATTACTTGTTATAAAAACTGTTGTTTAAGTGGAAAGGAGGCTGATACAAAGCCACAAACGTGGGCTAAGTGAGGGAGAGTGTCGTACCAGGTAACCATGAACGTCCCCGGGCCGCTCGACAAACAGTTGGTTCAGAGCTCTCTCTAACTCCTCCTGCATTCCGTTAACTCGGTAAAATTCTGAAGCAGCGATTTTCAGTTCCTGAAAATCCAGATCTTCAACGTAAAAGTGGTTGATAAACCTTGTAAGATACATTGTTCATGAGACGCAAATGTTCACTAAAGTGTCCGTGTTGTCTGTTGCCATGGAAGCAGCGCGTTCAGGTACCAGTGGGAGGCCCGGGAAACGTCATTTTTAGCCACACTTTTTCATTGTGTTCAGCAATGTTTGTGTTTATTTGGTCAAAGCCTTGTTAATGGATTTCGTTCATGGTGATTCACTGCGGTCATGTTCAGAGGAGCGGAGGCTGCGATTTTTGGGCAGACAAAAAATAAAAAACTGAGATGAAGTTAGGGAAGCCACAAGATGATCACCAGTACATATATCTATATCTATATCTATATCTATGTAGGTGTGTGTGTGTGTGTTTGTGTAGGCCTACATAAATACATGTATATATGTATATGTATATAAAATTATATATTCATTGTGAGAGGTTGTCGAAAGGAGGCTAATAGAAAGGCATATACATGGGCTAAGGCAGGGCTATCATATGCCATTACACTGTGATTGCCTGAACAACGATAATGATGACAATGAAAATGCACTCTTTAGCCACATTTCCACCAGCAGGAGTTCAGTGTAGCTTTTTCGGGGCGGATTGTTGACATGTGTCTCCATTGCCAGGAACGTTCCTGTAAAAGTGGGCTTCAGGAACCTTTAAGGGGAGAAAGACCTCCCTGTAGTGGGAGAACTCGGGTTGGTTACATTTAATGAAGATGGGGATTACAAGAAAAAGATAGATGGAGCGATGAGTCGGTTCAGGTGCTGTTGGCATATTACGTCAGTGTAGAAGTCTGTAATTACAATCATCACAAAAACACAAGTAGCATCTATGGTTTAGATGTTTCTTCTTGTCCTTATTATTTTGCTGCATTCTTCTTTTTGTCTCCGTGTATGGTGCTGGTTGTTTTTACACACGTTAAATTAATTTAATTAATTTTTGCACATGATTATAAAAAAGTTGCATATAACAATGCAATAACATATTCCAGTGGCTGAGAGGTGACATTCAAGATTTTAAATTTTTATGTTATGTTATAAACAGACAACATTTTGTCTGTTTAACTCAGTTGAATTTAATCACTTGATTTTGAGATGCTACATATTGAAAATCTTTATGTGTTCAATAGTCTGCTTTAATTATTTGTTTTCACTGCTATGTGCACATTCACTTCAGGTTAGTGGGTCACATCATTCATTGAAATCCCAATATTTAATGGACATCCATGCTGTTCTTTGTTAATGTATTTAGTTACAACAGCCTGTTCATGCTTTGAAAGTATTTAAATGCTTTATAACACAAGTGGTCCAGTTCAACGGACCGGGGTGGCCCTCAGCTGTGAGCAACATCAAGGAAAATATCAGTAAATATTAACAATCCAGACCTATTATCCAGGAACAAGCCTTCACACACAGCATACACACACACACGTACTTCATGGAAGGCCTTAACCCTGGCGTGTTTTATTATGACCAGTGTCAATCTATTAGCAGGCCATGAATTGAACTTACAAACACCTAACTTCAACGTTGATATCCACAAGGTCCTATGGGTTGGCAGAATTCCACAAAATTGAAATATTTGTCAATAACAATCACAAGAGCAAATGAAAGAACATCTTCACAATAGCACAAGAATGTTCTGAAAATCTTGCATTTCCTCACCTTTGTGCTCATTCAAGGAGATCAATTTTAGTTTTTTTATTGTCAAAAAAAAAGCTCCAAGCTGCTCACAAAAACAACAGGAACTGTTCCTACTATTCTGACTACTATTGTTATTATTATTATTATCACTATTGATAGTAAGAATAATAGTTTTTAAAAAAGGACAGAAGGTTTTGAAGACATACATCTTTAAATTTGCCATCTGAATTTTCCTAGAAGTCTTGTGACCAAGATATAGGCACCAGCAGGTCCCTGTGACCCTGATTATGAATAATCAGAATGAATTGATTTAACTCACATCCCACTTTAATGAAATAAAGTGTCCTCATTTTTGTTTGATCATAAAAATAACCAGTCTGTTTGCTGGCTTTATAGGTTCATGTTTGAATGCTACCAGTGGGACTCAGTCTTTATTAGTTAGTTAAAGTGGGTTGAACTGTGGACAGGGTTGTGTTGTTTCACACGTTGTGAGCATGGATCCCTGCATTCCTGATGTCCTCTGTCGTGTTTCTGCCCTGATGCTGATCTTGTTTGCTGCAGCTGCACACATCTGCGAGGAAGTTGTCAGTTATTGTCGGAAAGGACATCTGAGTGGATGCAAAGCCCCAGATTTTGTGCGTGTATGAGGCGCGTCATAGGCTTCATACTTCAACACATCTATGTTACTCGAAATGCAAGATTTTAAACATATCGATCCCCACGAGTTATATTTGCATTAAGCTCGTTCATCATCATATAAGAATAACTGGACTGAAATCGAAATATCTCCGTGAAAATATATATTTTTTAAATGTTAAAACAATAATCTTCAAAAGATCTGTATAATTGGTATACATTTAAATACAGCGGCTAAACAAACTTATCTTCCACTTAAGCTGAATTTACGACGTGACCGAACTTTAATTAGTACAAAATGTGACCGATGGTTTCAGTCTTGATGAAGGCTGGATTTACTTAAGAAAAATACATAAATTAAATGTTCAAATTTAAAGCCTTGTATGAAACAGCGCGTGCGCCATTAAATCGGGTTTAGGAGCCTTGAGTCATTTACAGTATTACGAATCAATAATAATGATGATGATAACAGCATAGGAGTTCAAATTTCAAACTATCTGACTGTTCATAAACATGTTGTAATAACAAGGTAAAAAAAAAAAAAAAAAAAAAGGAACCCCTCCAGACTCCCCGTGGGTTTGAACTGAGCGTGGCTTCTTGTGTGGAGACAATCCATGCACAAACTGCTGTCATCCTTTTCTGCGGCAAACTCAGAGCTGACACGCGGAGGAACGGCAATGATGACGAATACAATGCTTTCCCTCCTCATCTTCATCATCATCATCATCATCATCATCATCATCATCGTCAGGGCCTGGAACCTGCAGACTGGTGTCATTCCTGACGGTCTTGGAAAAAAGTCACTTCCTGCTAAAATCTCACCTGAACCTACTCTGCCAACCTGTACAATCTTATGTTTATCAGAGGTTAAATTGCCATCCACATTTATTTATTTTTCAGCGTCTTTAATAAGATGCAAACAGAATATACAGTAATAGTATTGAAAGTAGAGAAATTATTCAGTTGGCTGATTATTTACCATTAAAAACAAATATTTGTATAATAAGATTTGCCTCAAGCATAGAAAAACTCATCGGCCAACCTCTAGATAATATATACATAAACTAAAACTAAGAAATGTTCAAAATAAAATGACTATAGAAATGGAAACCAGAATTTAGAAGCAGGCACAGATTTCACTTGTTTCAACTAGAAGCAGATGTTTGACAGGATTTTAATTGGATTCAATCCTATTTAGGTTTAAAACAGCCAACTTTCTGGACATTCTCTTTTCACATTAAAGAGACTTTAAAAAAATTATAAATATCATTTATACTCTGACAAAACAACAAGAGCAGGGGTGCTTCTGATTTACTGCAGATACACATGTATAGGTTCAATATCTCATTTTAAGTTTAGTTAACATTCAGATGTAACGTTGCTTAGAGAAAACAGCATCTTCAATACAAATATTTCCAGTTTATTTAGAATAACATCATACTGTTCTTCTTATCTTACATGGACAGTGATGCCAAAGTATAAAAGAATATAAACAACATGTGGATAATATCAGGTACAAAACCACGTCTCTGTCCTCATCTTCATATCCACTATTTGTTTTTAATTGTCTCGCCTATTTGCATCCATGTTACCTTTCTGTAGATGCCAGCTAATCCTCCGGCTCCAGTTCCACCTTCATTTAGACAGGAACAACTGCTTCTTTGTCTTCTGGATCTCATTCCTGTTGTCTAAATGCAGCACAAGGTCACCCTTACAAAGTCAGAGCTCCTGTTTCACACAAAGAGTACGACAGCCAGGCTGTATCTACACCTGCAAAGAGCCAGAACAACTTATTGGAGGTGTTTAAAGCCAAGTCAGCCTGATGGAAAGGGTTAAAAATAAAAATGATAAATCCCCCCCAAAAAGTGCAGCTTCCAGTCAGCCTATTCTGTACACTCGCCTCTAACATCTGAGGTTATAATGGAGCCATCATTGCTTTTTCTTTGTTTCTTTTTTTCCTCCTCCAGAGGATGGCATGCAGCAGCAGCAGGGTGCCTATGGGCTTTAAAAATAAAATGGAGCAGCTGCACAGAAAATGATTATTGTGTGATGACCAGTTTGGTCTAAGTGACACAAATGGCATATCAAATTGGGCTGTATGAAAAGTGTCTCAAACTCATTTGTCACAGGAAGAACTCTGAATGTCTCTTTAAAAAAAAAAAAAGCCCTGGTGCCCATTGTGGAGATCCCCCTGTGAGTTCTTGAAGTGGTTCTAGGGATCCTCAGCGCCTCTGCAAAGTAAGGAATAATTCACTTTCACTCACTTTCACTGTTAATCTTCATTCCCAGGAAATTTGGAGTTTAGATTGTAGACTTTCTTCCCAACAAGTCTGAAAAAGATTCAACTTTCTGAAACAAAAGGGCCCATGGTTAACCTAATGTAAAGGAATACATCACAGACAGATTCTGTCACATAAAAGCAGCTCATTGGATTATTGTTTGTCCCTATGAGGATGTTGATGTTTTCTTCCTCTTTCGTCTCTGCTGACCACCTGTTGCCATATGTCCTTTCAGTCAGGGCTGACTCACAGATCATCCAATCAAACTCATGTAATGGTGTCTGTTTATGTCATTAAAATGAATTCCACGTTTAATTGTCAGGACATTGACATTAAACAGCTTGCTCAGGGTTTCCACAGGTCATATGAATAAAAGTAGCCTCCACCTAATTAGGACATCTTTTTTCTTCAGTCTAAAAAGCAGCGGGGTGAAGGGGTGTGCATCCAGGTCTCTGCATGGTTGCCATAACTAATTGCATCTAATTAAAATCCCCCTAGTAATGTTTTCAAACTTAACCAGGTGTGGTTTGAATAGGAGCATTGGTGGGCTTTAAACGTCTGCTTTCTGACTGGTGTCTGGGGAAGAATAGTCTGTGACGCTGATAAAGAAAGCTTGCAAGTTACCGAAGACGATTGAGTGTTACTGCTGCTGCTGCTGCCGGTGTGTGTGCGTGCGTATGTGCATGTGTGTGTGCATCCTATCTTGTCCTTCAGAAATAAACTGCAGCGATTTAACAAGATTAAAAACTCTGGTGAAGATCCTTTATAATTCAGCTTATAGTGATCTTAAAAACCCAGAAACCTTTTTGAAAAAAATCATCTGGTCATAGTGGGTAAATACAACCGCAGAACTTCTGCCACCATGCCATTATGTATTTAGAAAAAAAAATCAAGCCTAAGAGGGAAAAAACATTAGTGACGTACTAAGTACTTCCATGATTCAGTAGATTGTAGCTGAGTAATCTTTATCATAAACAATTTGAAGTAGTCCCTGTCTGACTTTGGGGTTAGTTTACACGCATATCTACTCTTGAGAAGACTGAAAGTTGCACAGAAACAACTGATATGTAGCAGTAAATTGATTGCCTTCGACCATTGCTTATGTCTTTTCCCCTGGGCATTGTGTGAACACACGTCCGAATATTCTACCAGAACATGAGGTCTGGACTTAGCATGCACCGATCCTGTCTTCCCAGTCTTTACTTTTAAGTCTGTACAGTTTGTAAAACAAAATTGTAATAAATATGCTCAAAGATACAAATTTACTGAATTCTTATTCATTATTACAATATGCATGACAAAGTGTCTGCACCTCTAGAAATTAAATGTTTCTTCCAGTGATTAGAAAGTACATTTTCTGCAATTGAATGTTTGATATTTGTATTAGATAAAAACACAAATATTATATTTGTGCATTATCAGGTCAAGCAGGCTAGTTTTATTTTGTATTGTCACTTATATGAAGAACAGATCATATTTCAAATTAATACACAAACCAGTTAATTCCTCAGGGTTCACATATTTATTCTTGCTACTGCTGTGATGACTGCACTCGACACAGCAAGAGTCAAACACAGAAGTGAAATAAAGAGATCAAACTCATTCATTTGTTCCATTAAAACATACGCAATCCAGCTATTTTATAGTACTGGACTGATATCCAGTATTGATTTCAAATCAGTGCATCCACAGTATGCACAGCTGCTGCTCTTTATCAACATTTGATATCAAACAGTAGCACCAACTTCCAGAAACTTGGCTTCACTTTTGTTAAATCTATAAGGTCCAAAAATCCTAATGAACTGAAGAAATGTTTTCAAGAATGAACCAAATTCTTCCACAGATACTTCAGCTTATTGCTGCTAAAGGTGGATCTACAAGCTACCAGGTTTTAGGAGTACTTAGTACTCATGTACTTATTTTTATTCTGTTTTTACTTTCCATTATTTTATGTTACATCTACATCGTTACATCAGAGCAATTTCCTAGTCTGTGAATCTGTTTTACTGGTGTTGGCAATAAAGTGATTCTGATTCTGATTGCGCACACGATTTTTTCTCTCTTTTGGTTTCATATTTGTTAAATAAATATTGGCACAGTGAAAAAGGCTACATGTTGTTGTCTGAGGCTTTACCTACCCACTAACTCCCACTATCATCTTTTTTTCATTACATCTTTACACACAATAGCACATACAATTAAAAGGGGGGTTGTAATTATTTTTTTGCCCATAACTGTATCTATTTCTTAAATCATTTTTGTTGGCCTAATGCTATCACACACATCCACAATTTAATAAGCTACTGGAAGAAAATCAGCTATCTTTCATCTTTGTTAAAATGCATCTTTTACATATTCCAGTGGGATGTTTAACAGTTATTCAAGATTATCAGCAGCAACATAGGAAGCTTAATCCTCCATACAGCCACAATCTTTTAGTCCATGGCTGCTCAACCTCTTTAATTTACCCACTTGATATTGCTGTCAATTTTTAAAGAGGTACAAAAAAAATGTGCAGAGGATAGCTGAATAATAAGTGCTTGATGTAACAAAAACATTACCGAGGGGTTTCAAATCTCCAAATTAAAATTGTTTGTCTAAATCTGCAACAGCTATTTAACTGATGTTCTTAAGTGACATTCAGATGACAGAAATGCTTCCCACAAACTCACATGACTCTGAAGCAGGAGCGTGTTCTCCAGTGAGGAGCTTGTTTGGACATTTTCCTTCCTGTAGAAGACTGATGTTGCTATTCAGATGTTGAGGAAGTTTCGCAGCCATGCACGGTCATGCACAGCCTTTGTTTAAGCTAAGGAACTAGTGGCCTGTTGCTGAACTTTTCCTGGCATGTTAAGGAGAAGGATTTAAACAAGACTGTGGTCAGGAGCCATAAGCTCTCTGAAGTGTGTTTTACAGGTAATGCGAATATTTTCATTTTTAGAAAAGCTTAATATAGTAATATCAGCGATGAAGCGTTGCTCTTGTACTTACTGATTTTTTTAAAAAGAAATATCAAGTCAAACCATAGCTGAAACCTAGATGTCAAATTTTATTCAGTCATCTGATATCAATATAAACAACCAATGCAAAAGGTTGACTCTAATGCGACTTCTAAGTGCCAAATGGACTTCAATGGGTATGTAAATATTAAAGGTGATCAAATTTACTTTTACATATCCCTGTATTTTTCATGTTCATTAAAACAGATACAAACACACACACGTACATACACACACATTGCACAGACATAAAAATCTGAAACCCAGAGGTTTGAAGCCCGGCCTGTATGTACAAAAGGGTAAAAGTTGTAGACACACACACACACACGTAGATATACATGTACATATATGTGTGTATGTATGTATGTATGTATAT